>JAQIXC010001676.1:0-13637 GCA_034697605.1 Metabelba pulverosa
ACGAACTCTTGTATTCGACGACTCTTTCGCCACTAATTTGTTTCATTATTTCGATTTCTTTTAGCAATTCTTTTCGTAAGTTTTCATTCAAACCTAAAATTATTAATAAAATAATTTAATAATTTATAAATATATTATTTTAACACTAATATTGTTTATAATTATAATTTTTTTAAACAAATACCATTGCAAATCAATTGTTTAATCGCATACAATGTGTTGTCCTTCTTGTGGCGCACTTTATATACAGTGCCGAAAGCGCCGGAACCTATGCTCTCGATTTGTTCGAACCATACATTATATCTGCCGTCGAATTGCATTAAATCTATTCAATAATTATTTAAATAAAAGTATTAATTCAGTTGAAACAAATTTTCAAATATCTAACTTACCATGCAAATTAATCGTTTTATACGTAATTTGAAACATCTCTGAATAGTAGTCAAATAAATTCTGATACTCTGTTTTGTAAACAGTAGTATTCTTGATTTTATAGATGTAATTATCGGAAACAGCGCAAATTCTTTCACGATATTCGTGCAAATGTTGAAATTTTGCATTTGTATTTAGTTTAATTAATTTGTAAACTTTATTAAACATCTTGTTAATTACTGATGGTTTTAGACTGTTATATTTACAATAAATGTCACCGTCACTTGTTAGATAATATAAATATCCATCTACTGAGCAAATGGTCTGCACGTTATTTAATTCATCAAGACACTTTGTCGAATTAGGCGCATAAATATTTTTGTCCAAATTATAGCAATAATAAACTTGATTATCCTTCGACAAAACAAATAGATCTTCGCAAAAATCCGCATAATTATGCACAGATGCCATATCTCGCACGTCGAGTAAACTCGTTTCTTGAATTGGCATGTAGCAATCGTCTTCATTATTAGCATTGTTAAATTTATCTAAGGTGCAAAAAACGAAATCTGGAAATTTTGTAAAGATATGTTACATTTTCAATAAACCAATTTATAACTTTATAGCAAAAAATGACTTGCTATAAAATGACTTGCTAAAAAATGTCTTGCTAACTTGAGCTAAAAATTTATAACAATAAACTACTATCTACAGAAAATGAGCAAAAACTTAAATGTATTAAGATTGCGGTATTTGTTGCTTACCTGCTAGTGATGAGTGGGTTAGCGAATCCGAGTCGAGTAAATGGCCGATATATACGCGGCCCGAGCGCGACAGCGCCAGTATCCGCGACACCAAACACGCTATTCGAATAATTTGCTTATTCCGTAGACTTGTTATTTCGGTCGTACAACGAAAGTCGAAACCACGTATGTAATCTCTAGCATGATAGATTGTTAAAAAGAATTCAGAATAATTAAGTAACTATATAGTTATATAATTTAACAAAATATTATATTTTATATATATTTATAAAAATCTTTATTTCGTACAGGATAAATATTGTAAACTTATTATTTAATGTTGTTAGTTTTATTTAATTATTTAATGAGTATAATAATTCTATAAAATAATATTTAAAAATACTATAAATTTTTATTAAATAAATAAATTATTATATGTTTACCAAGCCTGGTAATAATTTACCTTTTTATCAACTCACAATTACTATAATCTAAAGAAAATATTTTAATTTATCAAATCCTTATAAACAAAATTGAAAAAATATATTTAAGCATAACTAACAGCTCTAGTAATATTGAAAATAAAAATGTACATGTTTACTTATCAGGCGAGGCGAGCACCCGGTCCGTCGAACAGCGCGCGAACGCGCAGTTCGTCGCGAAGTAGAACTCTTCGACCGACTGTCCGCATAGTTCCGCTATTCGTTTAGGTTCCGCCACTGCGTCCACAGCATCCGGACTCAGTCGTCCGTCGCATCTCTTGTTCAATATTTCGTAAACATTGTCGTCGTCGGTGATGAACAAACAGTAGTATTTATGCAGTACAAAAAATTTTGAAATTTGCACTTGTTGCTTCTTTGGAATCAATCGCAAAATTTCAAATTGATTTAATAATTCGCACATTTTTACAAATATTTTAAAATCAATTAATTGCAAACTAATTATTTACTGAATGCATAAAATTTACTGTTTATTAATATTGCATTTATTTATAGATTAATTTTTTTATAACATGCAATAAAAATATTAAAAAATAAATATAACTCAAATAGTTAGCATGCATAAATTGGTTGCATAGTATTGGCTGGTACTATTTTAACAATATACATGAATATTTATCAATAGTATTTATTTAATAATGTAGTTTAAAATATGTTTTTGTTTAAAATATAATGACACATAAAACAAAATGACAAAGTATAAACAGTAAAAATACAGTATTGCACTCGCTGTAAATATAAACATTACAAAAATGAAATTAACTTGTTAATAATTGTAAATGAATGAAAGCTGCATAACATCAAACAACAGTTAATGCTAAAATTGTCATGGTTATATATTTAATTTCAGGTTTAATAAAGATTAGTTTTATTGCTAGGTATAAACTATCCTTTACAAGGTTATTATGTATAATTCTTATCAAACTCAATGCGCTGTACACTGATATACCGGTACAAAGATTTATTTTGCCATTGTAAAAGTATAAATTAATTTCTATGAAAGTTATACATGTGCAAAATTATCTAATAGTTTAATGATTTCCATCCGGTCTTATTGCATTTATCAATATTTTAATAATTAATTTACAAATTTTTAATAAAATTTAATCTTGTTACTAATTGCTTTGTAAAATAAATTAAATGAATTGACGCATATTTGTAAAATAAAATTAAGATTAGCTTACATTACAAATTGTTATTAAAAAAATATCATTAAGATATTAAACCAAGATAAAAATTTATTCAATAATAACTACCTAAAAGCTAAATCTATAAGTTAAAATTAGCATGTCGCCAAGATTTATGATCTCGATACTATTCTGTGAGAATTTTCACATATGCTAAGTCATATATACGGTATAAAATGTGGCAAGACATTCAAACAAATGAAAAATAATTTAACATGAAAATTATAATTATATTATTTTTGTTAGCTCTATTTAATTTTAGCAATTCGTAAGACTTACTTAAAATTTTATACAGTATAATTAAAATAAAAAATTACTTATTAACACTTATTAATTAACTAACCAACAAATATACCATGCTAATTTTTAAACATAATAATTATTTATTAATAGCTGGAAACCCGCCGGCGATCACTTGAAAACGCAATGGGCGGCACAGGTAGACCCGAACAATACGTGGCCGGAATACCCGCGGCCGCAACTGGCGCGCGACCACTGGACTAACCTAAACGGCTTATGGGACTACAGTATCAAAGCGGCGACCGATCCGGAGCCGCACACATACGACGGCCAGATATTAGTGCCGTTTGCCGTCGAGTCGTCGCTGAGCGGAGTGATGAAGAAAGTGGATTCGAATCACGCGCTTTGGTATAGAAAGCAATTCACGGCCGGCGTTGGCGCCGACGAACTCCTGATTCTCAACTTCGACGCTGTCGACTACGAGAGTCAGGTTTATCTGAACGGGCGTTTGCTTGGCGTGCATAAGGGCGGGTATCATAGGTTTGAGTTCGACATAACTGGCCATTTGAAGGCCAACAACGAACCGAACGAACTGGTGGTCAAAGTCACCGATAAGACCGGCGGCGCTCAGCCAACTGGCAAACAAAAACTGCAGCCATATGGTACGTAAACTAAATAAATACTATTTTTATTAATTAATTTATACTATATAAATTTATCTTGAATTAAAGGTACATTCTATACGTCAACGACCGGTATTTGGCAGACGGTTTGGTTGGAAAAAGTGCCGAAAACTTACGTAAATAGTCTGCGAGTCGTTGCGGACGTCGACAACGAATCGCTGGACATAACTGTCAATACAACCGCACATTTGGACCGAATATCGATTGAAATCCGGGATAACTCGGGAATAGTAGTGGCGAATCAAAGCGCAGCCGTCGGTGTTGTCAACAAACTGCGTATTCCAAAGCCGCGGCTTTGGTCTACGAACGACCCGTTTCTCTACACAATTAACATACGCGCCGGCAATGACTCGGTGGCCAGTTATGCGGGAATGCGGAAAATTGAGGTGAAAAAGGACAGGAGCGGACTAAACCGATTCTTTTTGAACGGCCGACCGGTGTTCATGTTCGGCCCACTCGACCAGGGCTTCTGGCCGGACGGCATCTATACGCCACCCACGGAGGCGGCGCTCGTCAACGACTTCGCGCTCACGAAACAGTTAGCATTCAATACGATCCGAAAGCATATGAAAGTCGAGAGCGACCGCTGGTACTACGCGGCCGACCGGCTCGGCCTACTCGTGTGGCAGGACTTTCCCGCCGCCTGGGATGGCGTGACCGCCGAGAAGCGAAAGCCGGAAGACGCGGCACAAATCGAGTACGAAATGCGCCGAATGGTCGAGCAGTTGCGTAATCACCCGTCGATCGTCATTTGGATTCCGTTCAACGAGGGTTGGGGTCAGTACGACACGCGACGGATCGTCGATCTGTTCCGCGAGTGGGACGGCAGCCGACTCATCGACGAGGTGAGCGGTTGGGTCAACCATAACGTGTCGAATATCGACGACCGGCACTCGTATCCGACGCCCATCGAGATACCCGCCGACCCGAGCAGAGCGCAAGTGGTCGGTGAGTTCGGCGGCGGATATCTGACTATTCGGGCGCACGACTGGAGCGAACAAACGCTCGAGAAAGGCTTCGGTAGCGCACAGGAGCTGCAGAAGTTCTATTTGGACCGCTTGGCCAACGTGAGAGCGCACGCGCTCTTCGGATTGGGTGGCGCTATATATACGGAGACGACGGACATCGAGATCGAGACCGAAGGAGTGGTTACGTACGACAGAGCGATGATTAAACTGCCGGACGTCGCGGCGGTGCGACAGCGCGTCAACCGGCTCTACCCGTCCGAGAGTGTGGCCGATGTCGTGCTGGCCTCGGGTAGGCATTCATTTCAAATGTTTTGACTTTGCTTAAGCAATATCTTGCTAAGAATATACTTGATACTTCTAAAAATGCACATGTTATAAGTACATTATGTTTTGTTTATACTAAAAGCAAATACCGTAAATGAATACTTGATAACTTTTATGCAGCCCAAGAGTATCAAGATGTTTTTAAACAAAATTTTATAATTGCGCATGATAAATCAATCATGATAATTAGGCAAGTAATTAATGTACCAGATTTATTTTGGGCATTACCTTTTAATCTATAAAACAATTATTTTATTAAAAAGTATAATTCTTAACACTTGTCCAAAATGATCCTTGATACTCAAGAGATTGTATTTAAAAGTATCTTACTATTATTTGTGTCAAGTTATCAATTTATTTAATCATATTGAACTTTTCATTAAAAATACAAAAGCGCATGTTTATTTTTCCAACCAAAAGGTCACTACAGCCCCAACCAGGAATGGCAGTACACAACGCAAACACCGGCACAAAATTGGATGCAAATTGACTTCAAAGCCGACCACTGGTCGAAGGGTATGTCGGGGTTCGGCGTTAAAGGAACGCAAGATCTAACGGTGCGAACCGAGTGGAAGACTGCGGACATTTGGCTGCGAAAGGAGTTTAGTATTGCCGCGAGTAAAGTGCCGAAGCAGCCGGTGCTGCACATATTCTACGACGACATCGCCCAGGTATATGTCAATGGCGTGCAGATCGACGCAAACAAATTCAATCCGTTCCAGACGTCGTACGCCGCGCACGACATTGACCCGAAGCTACTCAAGTCGGGCCTAAACCTCATTGCCGTTCATTGCCGACAGATCGGTGGCGGACAGGGCGTCGACGCCGGCATTTATGACGTCAATTATGATGATTAAAATTTTATATTTTATCGAATTGTTTAAATTATTACTATTAAACTTGCTTAATTGCTAACTAATATTTAGTAATAAATTTTATCATAATTTAAATCAAAAATAAAATGTAACTTCTGAATGGAGCTGCAAGGTCTACAATAATTTAACATGCCTATTAAAAATATTTAAATAAACATGCTATAAATAATCAATTTATTATTATTTGTATTATTACAGTTTAGCTACTAATATTTAGATGATTATTAAGTGATGTTTGAAAATTCAAATATAAATTTGTTTTAAAAAAAACCTTTAAAATAAACAAATTTACTAATTATTGTTATTTAGCAAAAGCCATATCTCATATCGTAATTAATGATAAATTTATAAAATGCAAAAATAATTATGCTAACATTGTAATTTGTTAATTTAGTATAGATTACAAAAGCAAATTATAGCAAAAATCAAATTTTGTTTAAAAATAGCCTTGGTAACTTGTAAATTGAACATTTAAAAGTGAAATGTTGTTTCAAATCACTATGTTTATTTATTGAGACTTTAAAACCAGATTCGCGTCGCTGGCCATCGCATAGAACGCAGAGCGCGTGTCGGCCAACAGGCGTTCGGGTGAACCGCACTCCACGACCAGTCCGTCGGACAGAACGACGACTCTATCGTAATCGACGATCGAATGCAAGCGATGAGCGATTGTGACGACTGTTGCCGAAGAGAACGACAACCGAAGCGTCGACTGAATCGCGTCATCCGTTTCCATATCGACCGCTAATTGCAATCAAAACAATAAATTATCACTCATTGACTCGAAGTGTAAATTACACTTAATTGTGATATACCGGCCGTCGCTTCGTCTAACACCAGGACTCGGGTCCGTCGGAGTAGAGCTCTCGACAAACAGACCAACTGTTTCTGTCCGACACTCAGGTTCTCTCCCGACTCCGAGATCTCGTAATCCAATCCATTGTCGAGAGACTCGACAAATGTCTTGAGATGTGCGGCCGATAAGGCTGACCATAGCTGTCGGTCGGAGTACTGACCCAACGGATCCAAATTGAAGCGCAAAGAGCCGTTGAAAAGCACCGGATCCTGAGGTATAACCGTTAGCCGCGATCTCAAGTCATGTAAAGCCAAACGACTACAGTCTATGCCGTCGATAGTAATGCTTCCGTCGGTCGGTTCGATGAGCCGGAAGAGCGCCAAAGCCAGCGACGACTTCCCGGCGCCGGTTCGGCCGACGACCGCAACCTTTTCGTTGGCTTTGATTTGAAGCGAAATGTTCTTCAAAACCGAATCCAAACCATCTCTATATCGGGTGCTATAGTTGTCGAACCTAATCGCGCCCTTCTGTGGCCAGTCGAGCGCCGGTACTATTGGGTCAGACCATTCGGTCTAAACAGAATAAATAGCTATAATTAAAAGTAAACTAGAATTTAATGCAAAAACCTCTTCCGGTGTTTGAGTCGATTCCATACATCTCTCGATTGAAACCAAATTACTTTCGAAGCCAATCAGAGCCCGAATTAGTTTATTTAAGCCGAAGGTTATGTTGAGCGCCGAAGTGATCGCCAGAGCAGCCATACCGGCGCTCATCGACTGTCGGAACGCTATCGCAGATATGGAGACAATAAATATGAGACTAATGCTGAGGAACTCGAGTCGGACGGCGAGCCAACCACTCGCCGCGAAAGTCATATAATAACAGCTATTATTCGCATCGATTCTTTGGTGCGATTCGGCAATAAATTCTTCGGTTGCGCCGAACGCCCGGATAGTTGTCGTTCCGTTGAATGATTCGCTAAAATGGCTGAAAATCGGCGAACGAGTCGTCGCTTCAATTCGGTTCAATTGACTCGAAATTCGTATATAATTTCGCTGAAACTTCACGTATATAGCGGTTAACGGAATCAATAGACACAACACTAATGGCGATCCAAAACCGATAATACCGATTGAGACAACGGCGCCGAAGAAGCGAATACATGCGGTACGGATTTGGAAGAGTATCTCCCCGTCGGCGATCTCCATGTCCTCCGAGAACCGGTTTAATGTACTTCCGATCGGTGTTTGATCTGTAGAGAATAAATATTGTTACGTATCTTTCTATTATTTCTTATTAACATGATAGATTTTTGATTAATACGTATAATTAGTTTAAATTTTATATAAATTATAACTAACCAAAGTAAGCCATGGGTGCGCGCAGTAGCCGGGTCAACATCCGCTCGTGCAAGCGCTCGGCCGCTTTCACACAACTCAGACTAACGCTTAACTGCGCTAAGTATGTGAACAGCGCTCCGATTAGGCCAATGCCCGCATAGATGCCGACGCGCCGATAGCGCAGACTCCCGTCGTTGGCCAGATTCGGGTCGAGCGCGTCGTTCGACCACTCGGTTAGCCATAGACTGGAGTTGACATTCGCCACATTTAGAATCAGATATGATAACAGAATGAATGCAACGGATCGGGTGTTTAGTAATCGGAAATAGAATTTATAAACATTCCAAGAAACGGATCCGCTCTCCGACTCTTTGCTCTCTTCGGGCAATTGGGTTTGCACCTTATCTTCATTTATGTTAAAATTATTATCTTTTTTATTCATATCTTCAGTCATTATATGTCTTTTAATAGTAGATCCGGCGTTGACTGACCGACACTCTTGTTCTTTAATTATAGGTTTGATTTTAAGCTTAATTTTTGTAATTATCTCCAATTCCTCCTCGTCCTCAATATCGGGTTTCGACTCTTGTTGTGACACATATTGTGCGACAAATTCGGCGAAATCTCCGTTTCGTTCAATCAGTTCATCGAATGATCCGAATTCGGAAATCGAGCCGTTTTTGAGGACAACTATTCGGTCGACGTTCGGCAAAATCGACGCCTTATGTGTCACTAGTATTCGGGTTTTGTTCCGAAGCAGACCTTTCGGTCCAATCACTTCATCGAATAGGTGTCGACCGACGTGTGCGTCCACTGCACTGATAGGGAACTGGAGTTTAGAAGTGTTTTACAGTTTTCAGCATAATTACTATAATACCTGAACGGGTTGTCCAGTAAATAGATGTCTGCGTCTGAATAGACAGCTCTGGCCAACGACACCCTCTGTTTCTGTCCGCCCGACAAATTGTAACCCTTTTCCCCGATTTCCGTCAAATCACCCGCCGATAGCACTTCCAGATCCGCTCCCAAAGCACATGAATTAACAACTTTGTCGTAAAAGTATTGATTGAATTGATTAGTGAACAGAATATTCTGTCGAAGAGTCGTGTTTTGAATCCACGCCTGTTGTCGAACGTAAGCTATTCTTCCGCTTATATTCACAGAACCACTCGATTTCTCCATATCTCCCAACAGCGCCGATAGTAGTGAAGATTTTCCTGTCCCGACCTGACCTACGATAGCCACTAAAGTATTTCGTTCTACTCTTAGACTAATATTCTTGAGAACCGATTTACTCGAATCCCATCCGAACGACGCGTTTTCGATCACAACTGGTGTCTCGTAATTGTCTTTTCGTTCGATAGAGTTCTCATCGATTTGTTCGGCGTTTAGATACGCATTGATTCGACGGACGGATGACATTAACTAAATCACAATTGAAAACATTGCTAATAAGTTGAATAAGTTGAATTATATTTGTTTATCAATACAAACCCGAATTGCACTTGATATTACACTTGGAAGAAGCCCGAGAGGACCCTCTGTTACAAATAGCGTGCATATATTTGAACAATGTACATTTTAATAAATTAACATGATAAAAACGCATACGAATTATGTTGAATAACGCGATTGAAACGAAAGCTCTATTGGCGTCCAAAATATTATTCGGCGATAAATATATGAATGTTGCAAAACTTAACAAGGTCATCTAAACTTAAATATTAGTTAGTATAGTTAAATATAAAATATAGCTTGCTACTTGCCATATTTGTGGAATAATTGGAGAAAACTGAGTTCCACGAGGAATATACTACACAACTGGTCAGATGAGTCAACTCTTCGGCTCTAATTGAATGAATACGTTTGCGAAACGCCTGTTCCCACGCATTCAACTTCAACACCTTGATGCAATTAACGAGCTCATTGATCATGGCCACTCTCCTATCGCGACATTTCAGGAATTTCGCCCAAAACTTATACTCTTCAGCGCCGACATACCCGTTGATCGGTATGAACGCCAATACGAATAGTATTCCGGGCAGAGTGGCCGCACCTAACTGTTGCCACAGCAGGTACGCCGAGTGTGCGATCTGAACCGGACTCAGCCATAGAATGTTGCACCAACTCATGAATTGGCACACGTAGGTCGTGTCCACCGATATTAGGTTCACAATCTCGCCGATTGTGTATAGATTGCGGCTTTTGTTAGACAACTTCAAACACTAAAAATAGCAAGTATAAATAGCAAGTACTGTATATATTAAAGTTTAAATTTACAATAATTCGATATCTATATAATTTGTTTAAATTGACGCAGATAAATAATTATTTGTGTAAAAGTAACCACTGATATTTTTTTTAATTACCTATATAAGCTTAAAATAATACGTTTTAAAAACTAGTAATAGTATCATGTTAAACTGATCTACAGAAGTAATAAACAACTACATAGGTATATAAATCTGATACAATTTGGTACAAAAGTTATTATTTATAAAATTTCAATACTTTCTTATACAACGCCGAAGTGAGCACTGCTTTGATTTGCAAATAAATCAAATTATTTCGGTATTCGTACTGTTGTTTGAGTAGTAGTCCGACAGAAGCCGATCCGAACATCAGGAGCGCATACGAGTAGCCCTTCCATTCGGATTCAACGGAGTCACCGGCGGTCAGCGCAATAAGTTTGTCGAGAAATACTGGCGTGGTGAATGCGAGCAAACTTGCTACTAATAGCACGGCTGCATTTAATACAAGTCTTGGCCAGAACGTGCATAATACAATTGCAATAAAATTAGTGTTAGCGCCGGTATGTCTGCTCTCGGCTGCAACGCTGTGTCGTTCGGTAGTCGACGACAAATATGGAATTAATTTTTCGGCGCAAACGCTCGACTGGTTCGGCGCGTCGAGTGGCCACACGTCCTGAGCGGTGAGTGCGCGCCGATAGCCGCTCGCGACGATTGGGCTAAACCACGAAAACGTTAGTTTCGCGACAATCGAACTGTACGTTTCGGGACAGCGCTTCGGAAATAATAATTTTAAACAATTTATTATATTATATATTAACTTATACTCAATAGCCGGATAAGTTTAAGTTTATTTCAAAATTGGCGCTCTATAATTAACACAAATTCTAACACATTGCAGCTCGCAACAAAATATAATGTAGAAATATAACATATAAAAGATTATTAAGTTCATACTTTATAAGCATGAGTAAAGCAATCAACTGTATAATGATACTGTAACTTTGCATATTTATATTCACATTATTTTTGGTTTCTTGTTATTCATGCTTGTTTTAGTTTGCAGTGAGATAAGTTCGCTTTTATTAATTTCACAAATATAGTAATTATTAAAGTGCAAGATGAGAATAATTTATTTGTATTATTTGTATAGAAATTACAAAAAGGGTTAACTAGATGCTTTTATTTAATAGTTAAAAGTTTATGAAACAAATTTCTAGTGATTTTTCTAATAGATCTAGGGTAACTTAAACATTCCCGGTTCTTGCTTATACTGTATAAGTTTTTACGTTACTTTATCACTTACTTGTAATAGTTTGTTTATACGCGGCATTATCTTGTACTATTTTTATAACCAATCCAGTTTTATTTATTACAACAGTGGTTTTAAAATTACTTAATCTATAAATATGTATAAACTTATTTTAACATGATTGTTATAATTAAATATAATTTATTTACATGCACTTTGAATTTCTACAAGTGTATAATAATCACAACAATTGATTTAATTAAAACGTTGCCTGTACGATTAATAACAGCTGTACAAAATTTGCATTACAACATTATTTAGATTTTAAAATGGTAAAATACCAAGTAGGTATTTGATAAACAGGAATACATAACCTGTTCCACTTGCTAGGTAAATTTCGATCACAAACTGCGATCAGATTTTGGCTAGACACATTTTATTAATTTGGCCAAATTTTGTGTTTCGGAGGCAACTGCTCTCCATTATCAATAGCCTTTTATTCAATCTAACAAGATTGAATTTTGTGCCGACATTAGTCGGTCTTAGTGTAGAAATGGAGTGAAAACTTGGAGCACAAGGACTACACAACACAGGGTGTGTACAACACAAAGCTGAAACCTGAGATATTTTATGCTGCAACTATTGCATCGCAAAATAATCTAAATAACTGAATTTAAAAACAGATAAATATGCACAAGTTTAAAACACAAATTACATAAAAAACACATTCATAAATTAACTAGCAACAATTAGCACAATCAAAAATCAATTATTAAATTATTATTAAAAGGTTAAACATTATTTAGCTTATTTTGTTTAACAATGTAAAGGATACTAGATTGTATATTTGATTGTTCAAGGTCAATATTGGCAAATAGATATGCGCTATTGTAAAATCGATTACTGATAACATTTATTGTAAGTTTATTTATTTATTTTGGAAAATCAGTACATATTCCGAATAAATTTTCATGTAGTTGTATGAACACATATTTAATTATAAAAACTGCAAACTTAGTTCACAAGGTATACAAACTTAAATTGACCATGGTAGTGCGGTTAGCCTATTAATAATTATTAATTATTAATTGCGTAACACGTGTTTCGATACTTCACCAGTATCCCAGTCATACGCGCCTCAAATGAGACTTTTTTCACTACTTTTCTGCGGAATTTAGCATGGTAACACGAGATATATAATATTTCAAAAATTAGTTTTAAACGATAACTTTGCACTGTATGCGAGCAATTGGTTTATTATTTTAAACAATATCCTTTTTATAATTGCTTTGCCAACAGATATTGTTTAAAATAATAAACCAATTGCTTGAATACAGTGCAAAGTTTTCGCTTAAAACTCATGTTTGAAATATTTCATATCTCGTGTTACCATGCTAAATTCCGCTCAAAAGTGGTGAAAAAGTCTCATTTGAGGCGCGTATGACTAAGATACTGGTTAGGTATCAAAACACATGTGTTACGCAATTGATAATTAATAATTATTAATAGGCTAACCGCACTACCATGGTCAATTTAAGTTTATATACCTTTCAACTAAACTCATCTCTTTGCATTGTAGTCGAAACTTTGAGAATTCATATCTCAAAAATTATGCATAATAAACAAATTTGCTAGATTGAAAAGTTGTGCAGAACTGGTTTTATAATTAAACTAGAATGATTAATTTAAATTAGCAAAATCTAAAAATCATCCTGTGACTTCTATTTCATCCTTGATTTATAAATAATTATAAAATTATTATCATAACTATATAGACTAATTAAATATCATTGATAACATTATAAAGTTCATCTTAATTTTTTATAATCTAAAAAAGAAAATTATAGCAAAAATCAATTTTGTGCAAAAATAGTCTTGGTAACATGCGAATTTATTTGTTAAAATGAAACATTGTTGGAAATTATAATGTTCATGGTGAGTTTGAAACCAGATTCGCGTCGCTGGCCATCGCATAGAACGCGGAGCGCGTGTCGGCCAACAGGCGTTCGGGTGAACCGCACTCCACGACCCGTCCGTCGGACAGAACGACGACTCTATCGTAATCGACGACCGAATGCAAGCGATGAGCGATTGTGACGACTGTTGCC
>JAQIXC010001677.1:0-13635 GCA_034697605.1 Metabelba pulverosa
AATAGTTGTCAAAAGTTTTTTAAACCCAACAAAAAGCAAGTTTACGTATTAGAATAGTTAGCATTTCATTTTATGTGAATAATTCAAATTTAAACATAAATAATCCGTTAAAACCAATTTAAAAGTATTATATAAGAGCAAGATAAAAAAAATATAACACACATAATAAGGCATAAGAGTGGAAAAGCACCATGATTAAGATAAACTGTTATGAAAACAATGATAACACATCGCATCCTAATTGATCATAAATGCACTGATAATAAGATAAATTAAATTGGCACAAAATAACATTCTTGAATATTCTGAACACTTAAATAATGTCATGATACAGTATGCGAATGTTCATGTATAACTACCATAGAGTAGCTTACAATTTTTGAAGTTTTTCATTTAAAAATGATCATAGTAAGATTGAAAATGACATGCTTAGATATTTCAAGAATGGGATAGAAATGAATAACTCTATACTTTGATAGAATTTCAGCCAAAATTAACAAGTTAGAATATTCTACTCAATGCAGATCTATCAATTATTTTTTACTAATCAATTTTTAAAATAAAATTATTTCCATTCTAGTTTTATCAACTCTCGTGTAATATTTGTACATAAATTTTATTGTAAACCTTCTCAACACTAAACTTCATAATTATTTTATAAATATATCTGAAAAACAACTTTCACGACATTTGTAGAATAATTTATAAATTATAAAAAATTATTTAAAATTATAAAACCTGTGATCGAAATAAGAGTAGAATTTAAATGTAAAGGAAATGAGAAATCGTAGCAATAAATGCCATCTATTTTGCAATCATTGCATATATAATATATTCACAAAATTGCAATTCAAACACATTTTTGGAAAACATTTGAGATTTTGGTCAAAACATTAGTTTATTTGCAATTGAATTAAGTGAAGAGTGAATGCGAAATGAGGTTAACCTCACATCTGAACCAAATGCGGCGCTACTATTGGGGCAAAGGCTGGGGTGAGAAGCCGTGGCGCGACACCACGACCCGGATGTTCAAAATCCAGTGGAAGGCCAAGAGTAAGCGCCGGGTGTATGAGTACCCGCAGACTCTTCCCGAAGGCGTGACCGTCGAAGAGCCGAATCGCTTCGTGCGGACAGCTCTCGAACGCGAGTTTTGCGGAACCGAGCCGTCGGTCGAGAGGAAGGCTATGCCGTGGCCTTACTCTCCCCGACCTCTCAAAGGTTAGTCCAACCGATCCGTCGATTGCTTGCCATCCGATCAGATCATCTCAATTGCAGTAATCGTTCGTTTATTTCAGGTCTAAGTGATGACCCGTTATATCAATCGAGAAGTGCTCTCGTCTTCAACCGACACCGAAGACTCTTAGATCCACTCAATCAGTCGCTATTCTTCACGAATACGACACTCGAGGCCAGCGACCAAATGCCCGAATGCGTCAATTATCTCATGTCTGACATTGAAATTGACGAACAATTTGTAGATTTAATGCAAAGAAGACTCGATTGGTGTAAGACTGCGGACTCGAGTCTCAATCGGCTGCCTCTGGACCGCGAGTTCCCATACCTGGACCAGAGGCCGCCCCGCGTTTACGGCACTCCTCTCAACCGCAAAGAGCATAACTACTTGAGAACTCTTTACGATTTGAGTCAACTCTTGTCTTCGAAACTGTTTGGGTTCGTCGACATCCAGAAGACGTCATATCCTTATTGTGTCGTTCCGTTCGAACGCAACGACCGATTAGTTGTCTTCGACTTAGAAACTGATTTCATGACGACTTCGAAATCGAGTAACAGATTACCGCTGTTTAGCACAACACCACTCATCACAGTCGACAAACCCTTAGCCTCTATCAGCCCTCTCTCGTGGACCACATGTTTCGTCGAGAAGAACATATATCCGACGGATTACGAGTTCCGGATCGGAGACAATCAGACGCTTCGAACGCTTTACTTCACTCACAACCAGTTAAGACAATTCGAAAACGAGTCGCTCGTCGGCCGAGCCATCAATTACTGCTACGGCTATACGAGCGCTGCGGCCAGACTTGCGTACGGGTCAGACATCGCCGATAAGGAGCTGCCGGACCCGATACCCATTCAATGCGTTTTCATAAACCCAAAGGACTTTTCGTTGGGATTCGTTTGCTTTCAACTCAACACAACTTCGTTCGACTCGTCGCTCAAGAATCAGGTCTGGATTGAGGCCCGAGTCGACGATCTCTCCCTAATTATCAAGCATTTGATCGCTTTTCAAGTCAACGGTTTCGTCGATTCGATTACTAAACGGTTGAAGACTTGCGTCAAAACTGACAGTTCAGTCAATACCGGTTAACGACAACTACTGTACGATTGACACCATTTCTAGATTCGAAGATTATGAGTAAATTATTTTAATCAAATCGAATGAATCGAATCTTTACAAACAAGAAGTGTATTATTTGAGTCATATATTATAAATTTAGTTTAAGAAAAATAGAATTTCAATAATTCATACTTTAATACTGTTTAAACATTAATTTGCAAAAAGTTTTTGATTTCAATTAGTTTTATCGATCGATAGTCTGTCGAATCAATCGATCGTTAATTTGTTAGAAAATGATTGAAAGAAAAGGCAAATCGTGTTATAAATAGCAAAATAATAGTTATTTACAAAAATAACTATACGTCGGAAATGGAATTGAGTGTCAAATTCAATCCGTTTCGATCGGCTGTTCCTCTTCGTCGGCGAAGAAGTGGGCGATAACTGGTTCCAAACGAACGTCGAATCCGTTGCAAATCAAAACTATTGGAAAATTTGATTTTTCAATGAAATATCGTTTTGAGACAAACATTGCTAATGAATACCGTTTTGGCGATAAAAGCCTAAATTCTTGAGTTCTCTCTTATTCATGTGAAGCACAATTAGCTTCTCATCCGAAGTATTGGGCCATTGGTTGATGTCTTGTTGCGATTCCGTCACAAATATCACTCTTCGGCGCATCTCTGCCGACAACTGTGTGAACGGATACTCCAATTGATCGAAATTGTCGCTCAAATTCGGATCAAATATCTGTGGATTTGTGTCTAAAGAGACGATACAATTGAAAGAATGCGTCAA
This sequence comes from Metabelba pulverosa, assembly GCA_034697605.1. Classification (NCBI taxonomy): domain Eukaryota; kingdom Metazoa; phylum Arthropoda; class Arachnida; order Sarcoptiformes; family Damaeidae; genus Metabelba; species Metabelba pulverosa. The sequence goes on from JAQIXC010001677.1 coordinate 3,095, forward strand.
AACTTTAATCAAATCGACGACAAGCGTTGAGTCCAATAAGTCCTCTTTCTTGCGCTTCTTCTCCTTAAGACCCGACAAATACTTCCTCTTGAAGTCGAACTGCTTATCAAAGACCAGAAGAATCTCTTTTTCAAATTGTTTCGGAATTGAAGTCAATTTCAAACTATTCGACAGTTTTTGCATCAAATTTGTGGTAATTTTCATAAAATTCTTTTCGCAATAAAACAAAACCAAAAATCGGGAGAAATTGGAGCAAAACTTGCAATTCTTGTCCGAAAGTCGACTTATTATCAATTCGAAGAGCGATTTATTGTTCGGGAACTTCGAGATGACCGCCGGAACAAATTGGATCAACTGGTCGCCGGTCACGCTCTCCAAGACTTTGTGCCAAATCTGGGCATTGTTTCGGTGAATCGAATTCAAAGCGCGGAACCAATGGTTAGGCGACAACTCGGACTCGTCGAGTGCGGCGACCACTTCGTGAGCCTTCGATTTGGGCGAATGCAGGACTTGGAGCCTCAGCTGCGTCGGCGTCAACGGCACGGCCTCTCCTGTCGTCCCGTCCTTTGCGATTCCCAACAACTGTTGAGTCAACGCATTCGGTCGGATGTGACACAACTTAATCACGTCTTTGTGCGTCCACTCTGAGGGTCGGAAGGGCTGGCATTGAGTCAATCGATTGCAACTAATTTAGAGTATATTTACTTAAACAGCGCTTAAAGACCAGAAACTCTTCGATTTGCTTAGAAGTCAAGTCTTTCCGCAAATAGTATTGACTTAAGGCGTCCCTCAAAGTGGCCGAAGAGTCCAAATGCTTTCTGTCGACGACCTGCACGAGGAGGAGGGCGTGGGTCGGGAACATGTGCTCCGACACGAGTAGACTGATGGCCAGCGCCCGGAACGGCGACTGCGCTTTGCCTTTGGTCTGCAACTCGACAATCGTTAGCCAATTGAATGACGTCTGAGAGCCGTCTAACGGAACGTCGACCTACCTGTGCGTAGAAGAGGGAGCGGATGAGGACGGGGAGGGAGTGGGCGTAGAGGCAGTGGACGCGTTGGACGAGGGCTTCGATCCTCTGCGCGACCGACTGCTGGGCTTCGGGTTTGTGTTGGACTGAGTGCCACAGGTTTTCCACACTTCGAAGGGAACACCTCTTCGGCGCTCTCTTCGGGTCTGACAGCGACAGCAAAGCGTTGAAACTCGAGTTGCGCTCGAAGTGAATGACATTGAGTTCAGTGCCGAAGCGGAGGAAGCGGTCAATGCGGGCCAACTCCCGAAGCAGTGACTCCGGGATTACGTTTTCACTCATTTCTCACTTTCGCTAATCTGACGAATCGAACACTAATTACGTCACTATTTAGTCCTCTCTTCTGGTCTATGGCCTCAACAACCAGTTGTGTAAAGTTTAGGGTTTTCGAGGCCCAGACTTCCACTCAGTTGCTAAGCAACAGCGGCCTAACAATGGTAGGAGCAGGGAGTTTATTTTTGTCAGCCCATTGAAAAGCATTAGCTGGGAAGCCTCCCTGCTCCCAGACTCCCGGGAGTTTATATCAAGGAAGCAGGGAGCGCACAACCTTAGTAAAGTTTAACCGTAAAGTTGCCAATATTTGCTGCTTGAATCAAGCATGATCAAATGATGTGTTGGTTAGAATTTCTACATTCTACAGTACAGTACATGCTAGGCCACTAAATCGGTTTAGTATTTCATATTAATTTATATCCAGTAGTAAACCCAAGATATGATACTTTAATGAATTACTTAGACTCGAGTCATATGCGAAATAGATTTGAAAATAAAAACTTCAAAAGTTTACGATTGGCTGAAAAGGTAACACAAATGTGATGTCATATGACGTGAAGTGAATATTAGTCGCGATTTAAACGTTTCGATCGCTTCTCGACAATCAGTTTGTTTTGATTGCAATCATTGCAACCAATGTTTGCCTTAAAGACTGTGCTTTGAGTGGCAGAACGTAAAGCATGCAGTAGTGCAGCAGTGGTTAAGAGAACAAATTGATGACAGTCATGGTGGTGTGGATGTTGCTGTCGTTGTCTAAGATCAAGTCCAATCACATCCAAACTCTTCGCATCCATTGCCGCCACTTCTCGACTCCGAAGGACACAGTTTCGCCGAACGCTATCCCGAAGTCGAAGTCATTAATCAAAAGCGAATCTCAACTAAAATTAGCGCAAATAGTGTCGAAAAGTTCGTTCAATTGGTTTCCACTTCTTCGGCAAAACGACTTGAATTGTATTGAATTGTCGACCGAATCGAAGGAATGGATGCAATCGATGCGGAAGTGCGAAGAGAATGCGTTGAATAACGTCTTGTATTACCCGAGCGTTAGCTCTATATTGAGTTCAACGATGTCTGTGCAGTCACTCATCGCTCTCGAGCGGTGGAAGCGCTTGAAAGTGCATGAGTTGGGCGAAGAAGGCTTTCGGCTCTACCAGAAGAATCTTCTCAATAGGGGGTCTCTACTGCACCTGAATATCAAGAACTTCATCCAAACCAAAGACGAGACGACTCTCACCCTTAACCAGACGGTCGACAAGTTGTGGTCGAGTCTGTCCCACGTCTTCGAGCACATCAGTGAAGTACGACTGTGCGAAACGCCGGTCCATCACCCGTTCCTCTACTACAAAGGCATTGTCGACTGTGTGGCCACTTATGCCGGAAAACTAGTTATAATCGAATGGAAGACATCGGAAAAACTGAAGCCAACCCTTAAGGACATCTACGACAACCCATTACAAGCGGTCGCATACTTGGGTGCCATTAACTACGAGACCAACCACTGCTTCCCCACCGATGAGGTCGTTCTCATCTATGCCTATGAGGACGGATCGAGAGCTCAAATACATCACTTGAATGCCGATCAGTGCCGCCACTACTGGACTCAATGGCTCTCTCGAGTCAAGACTTATTGGGATTTAATTGCTTTCAAACAATCAGTTAATTGAAAAATAGATTACTTTTTGTTATCTATTTATGATTATTATTTTGGTATGAAATCTCAATTTGAGACAAACAGTGCCTTCAATGCAATTCACTTTTAGTCTAAACAATTGGTTTTTACTGTAACTAAAATTATTTCCAATAAAAAGTTGATTAAAATTAAGCATGTATAAATATATAAATTACTCAGTCATTGCTGACAACTTTTGGTGCTTTTAGTTGTATAGAGCCTATGCTATGGGGTATAGCCGTCGGTAAGGATTATTGAACGCGTTTTAAGTGAATAAATCATTTATTTTAATATTAATAATACTTCAAAAATGAAAAATTTTTAAAAACTTTAAATATATATTCGATTCTAACAATAATAACAATATTTGTCTTTAGAAATGAGTTGATTTGTAGTCAATAGCGAATAGACAGTAAAATTCAGATTTGAGGCACAAATTGGATTAATATGAGGCCAGAGAACAGTTGGATATAAAAAGGAATGTCGTCTTTCAGTGCAAACATTTTCGCTTCACTTCTATTCCTCGAATTCATTCAAATCAATAGATTTAATGAGAAATTCATTTGACAGTCGAATAGAAATTAAACAAAATATTATATAACTGTATATAATGGGCGCCAAACTCAATGGTCTACATAATCAACAAGTCAATTTTTCTAATTTTTAAATAATCAATTAATTTATGTTAAACTTTATCACAAATACTGCAAAACATAACATCAGAAATAAATTAGATTTGATAATAAAAATTATATTTGTTTTTATATATAATTCATTTGAGGCACTACTGAACCCGTGTTTATCATTATTTTTGTTACAACTCTTCAGCAATTGATCACAACTTTCATTAGACTATAAATAGATATTAATAACTCAAATATCGTAACTCTGTTTAACTCTTAAATTAATTCTAATTCTTATAGACTTTGAACTGAATTGAAAAACAAGTGAATTCTAAGCAACTCTTCTGTCGATACATGTGTTTAATTAGCACCTCATTAGTGATGTGAGAAAATAGATTTTTGTCGAAAAAACTAAACAAAACAAAACAAATTCGAGTTTTGTTCTAATTCTAGTCAATCACAATGGTCTCGAGTCGCCGGCGCTTAGTCTGTGCCGAACCCGAGCTATTAACCGAATTAGTGGCCGAATCGACGGCTATGTTATTGTCGGACAGGTATTCGTCAATGATTTCGCAGCTCTCGTCGCGCGTTCGCTTGGAAATGGAGGAAAGGGTCGAAAGGGTGGAAGTGGTGGACGCGACTGAAGCAGAGATAGGGCCGCAAACGAGTGCTGAGTTGTTGTTGTTGTCGAGAAGTGAGTTAATGGTCGCGATGTTCGATGAGTTGTTTGGGTCTTCGAAGAAGAGATTATGACTTAGAAGGAGTTGTGCTTCCGTTGAATCACTTATAGTTGGCAGACCTGACAGATAGGCCGACACTTTCGACTCGGAGTAGTTGAACACCGAGTCGTTCGGATCGCTCGGAGCTCTCAAACTCGTCGGTGTTGTCAATGAAGATGTTCTGCGCTGTGATGTCGAAGAACTCGATGAACTGCTGGTCTTATGACTGCCCGATATCGAGCTATTGCTACTACAGCTACTACTGCGTGCGTCGGTAGAGCTCTTCTTAAGTTTCCTCCTCTGAGCCAACGGCGCGGCCGATACGTCGAGAAGTCGGAACCCTTCAAGTCTTGCCATATGGAAGGCGTCGAACGTGGCTTTGATCGCCGTTTCGGTCGCTCTCCCATTGTTCGAGTGACTGCTCAGCACATCCGGTGTCATCAAAGGGGTGTCGGAGTAACCGCCCTTCAGATGCCCGACAACCCACGGGTGAGCCAACAACTCAGACATCGTAATCCTTTGCTTCGGATCAACAGTCAACAGGCCTTTGATGACACTCTTGGCCTGAGTGGAGACGAGATCCCATTGGGGAGCGGAGAAAGAGAACTCTCCCTCTCGTATTCGCTGCATTATTGCCGCCGCACTCGCCTCTCGACTATACGACTGGAACGGAACACTTCCCGACAACATCGTGAACAGAATCACTCCTAAACTCCACATCTGTTCCGATAATTATTCACATTTTAATTCAGTTCTAAACTAAACATAATTTCGAAACAACGAGAAAATGTTGACTTACGTCACAACTGGCGTCATAGCCGGCGTCCACTTTAGTCGTATTAAGCGCTTGTTTGAGGACTTCAGGCGCCGCGTAATTCAGTGTAAAACAGGGAGTTTTCATCAGTTGATTGTCTGTCGGCTGATAGCGAGCGAACCCGAAGTCAACGACTTTTACTTCACTATTCGGCGAATCGCTTACGAAAAGGAGATTCTGTTTTCGGTTTAAATTAAACTAAAATTAGTATTAATTCGGATATAAATCAGTTGTAAATCAAAAACCTCTGGCTTTAGGTCTCTATGGACTATGCCTTTGGAATGCATGAAAGCGACCGCCGATGAGAGGCCTCTGAAGATCTGCCCGGCCTCTACTTCGGTGAACCTGTCCTTCTGGCGAATGCGGTCGAGCAGTTCGCCGCCCTTCAGCAGCTCCAGGACTATGTAGGTGTGCACCTCGTCGTGGAACACCTCAATCAGATTGACTATATTCTGGTGACTCTGGCAGCTGCGCAACAGCTGTATCTCCCGACTCGTGTCGACCTTTCGGCTCACAATCTTCACCGCAAATTCAATTCCGGTCTTCTTGTGGACACACTTCCTGCACACAGAAAAGCTGCCGTCGCCTAGAATGCCGCTATTGATCTTGAGGTCGTAGTTCTGAAAAAATGGCGAATTTTTGAATTTTGCGGACAATAGTTGGGAAATGTCTTTGTCGTTGAACTGAGCGCTGAAGAGATCTTTGCAATTGTGGCCAAAATTGCAATTAGTGTTCGTATTGTTAGGAAAAAGTGATTTCTTGTTATGGAAATGAGTTATGTCTACAAAGATGTCATCACTGATGACGTTCTCGGAGAAGAGGACCGACGGCGCGACGTATGAATAGCCTTTGAATATCTTCTCGTCATTGGGAGGAATGACAGCGGGAGAGTCGGCCGGAATCATAGACGTGAACTCTTCGGCAAAGTTGCTGACATCGAGTTCTCCCGAAATCTTTGGCACAAACGGCGCGACAATACGTCTGTTCGCTAAGTCGTCCCAATTTATTGACTTAAAAAACGGGTGTCTTTTGATTTCGAGCGAGTCGTCCACTCCTCCGCCCAGCCGTTTCCGCGGGTCCTTCACTAGTGTCCGCCGAATCAAGTCCTGCACTTCGTAGGAGAGGTGTTCGGGGATCGGAGGATGACTTTTCAGGATTCTTCGCGAGATTTCCTGCTGAGTGTTCTTCTCGCCCTCGACTGTGAACGGAGAGGCGCCGGTCAGTAGTTCGTAGGTCAGGACACCGACGCTCCACCAGTCGACTGATAGAATCAATTCATTTATTTAATATTCAGTTTATCACAAAATGTCAAAACATTTAAATTGCAATAAATGACAAACCGCTGAAGTCGTGACCCGTTGAGCCGCCTCTGACGACCTCCGGTGCCATGTATTCAATTGTTCCGCAAAAAGAATAAGTTCTCAAATCCTTCAATGGGTTTAAGAAATAGTTTAGAATAGAGTTATGTTTGGGATTGAAGGGCAAGTGCCGTACCGTCTCGTGCGGTAAGAACTCTTTGCTGAGACCGAAGTCGGTTAAGACAATGTGACCCTCGGAGTCGAGAAGTATGTTCTCGAGTTTGATGTCGCGGTATATTATGCCGAGCTGTCGGAGTGCCGGAGTGTCGGTTAGTATAGTGCGATTAAGTGCAGCTATTAATAGCTTAGAAGGGAAGACCTACTTTGTGAAGGTGTTCGAGCGCTAAAATGATTTCTCCGATGTATATCCGAACCTCGTCTTCATTGAAATGGTCTCTTTGGTACAGATGAGTGAACAGTTCGCCTCCGCTTACATAATCTGATCCAATCAAACAAATCAAATGAATAAACGAACTAAACGTCAAAATCTCATTGCGACTGAAAATGTGCGACGAGTTCGCGATTTATGCAAATTATTAGAGCCTTTAATTGTGTCAGAGCTTAGAAACTAATCAAAAATATATTTTCGATTTACTTTCGTTTCATTCAAACGAATTAATTTAGATTTTCCGAAACGATAGGAATGAGGAAATCAAAACTCAATTAAGAGTTAAGTTTTTATTTTTCTCTTTCGATAAGACATTAGATTGAATGGTAAGGAAAATGAGGAAAATTTTGGTCCAAAATACGAGAATAGTAGTCGAATGGCATTTTCGAAATCAAAATTTTAAATCGCGATTAAAATTTTGTTGTGAAAACAGCAACGAATACATTAATGTCGAGCGTATTGAATAAAAAACTATTTTTAAATGCAATTATTTGTTGCGAAATATGAAAAAATAAAATAAAGAAAATTAGTGGGAATTGAGAACAACTTCTTTACCCAATCTGTTCGTCTGTTATCTAATTGTTTGCGAATGTGTTTTGCAATTAAGTGGTGATAAACAGTAAGCGTTACCGAGAATTAGATGCAATTTAGTCGCCGTTTGAAATGCGTAGTGAAGTGTCACCAGGAATGGCGACTGTCTTATCGACTCGAGAACCTGTCGCTCAGTCTTCGTGTGTTCTAAGGTTTTCTGCTTTTGAACGATTGACGCTTTTTTCAGTACTTTCATTGCGTATAGCTTTCCGCTGTCATGTCCCCCGACTTTGCGAACGAGGAAAACCTGTACCGAACCACACGAACGCACCAACGGTTAGCCAGTTATCCAGTTATTCGGTAATCAAATGCAAATAGAAATAGCGATCGAAATGCAATCATTTGTTTGAAAGCAAAGCAATCGCTGGTCTCTGGCCTACCTTTCCATAGGCACCAGTGCCGAGCACTTTGAGCAGTTCAAAGTTGGACGCATCCACTTTTCCTCTTCCGCTCAGGTTTACTGTGAAGGCAAACGAAACAAATTGTTAAAATTGGCAAATGTTCGCTCTGTTTGTTCACTGTCACCAAAACCGAAACTAACAAACTATTTATCTATTAGTCAACTAAAATACATAAACGCATTAAATCACAGCTAAGAGACTACCCGTCGAATGCATAGGCGAGGGCTACAGAAAATCGAGACATTTTAGATAAAAATAGTTTCAATTAAATAAAACTGTATTTCGAATAAATTAGTCATTTAGTTGTCTATGGAATTCGTCGATTGTGGCTAAATAGCAATTGAGATAAATATTTAATTTTGTTGTTTTTGTGGATTAAGTCCAACTTTTGCTTAGGAAATCTTGTTTTCGTACGAAAAAATTGCAAAAAATAAACTTATTTTTCTTTATATAATATTACCGAAAGATACTGTGAAATAAAATTCTGAGCAAAACATGTTTTTTATCGCAAATAAACTTTATGAGCAGTCGCTCGAAAACCTGAATTATGAAAATTGAATTAAATGGCAAACAATTTGTTGTTATGCCTTCCAGTGTTTCGGAGACTTTTAAAATTAAAATAAAAACATTAATTGTTTTGAACAATAAAAGTAAGAAATGTTTGTTAGCATTAAATGGAGCGAAAATAGCAGTTCGACTCTCTTTTGAAATACGCTTTGAATGCGTTATCAAATGAATAGACGAGTGAATCGCTGAGAACGGGATTTAAGGACAGGAGAGAACTCGAGAAGAAACCCAAATCTAAGCGCTATTGTGGCAAAAGTGCAATCAATTTAATCAAATGAGATATTATTCTAACTTACTATACATACTGTCGTTAAACAGTTACGGTATATACTCTTTATTCAAAATGGGTTTTGCCGTTCAGTAATGCATCAAATATTGCCTATTCTTTAGCCGTGTAAAAAGTAGAATGCTAGATTAATTGTTATTAATGCGAATTTGTCTGTTTGTCTGATTAAATGCGAACAACTGACTGGACATTATGTATTCAACTCAAGTTCGCAAATATAAAACAAATATAATCGAGTCGTTTGTCGTTTCGCTGCAACACATTAATTAAAACACAATTTCAACAAATAAGAGAATAAATGCTTTTTATTAATGTTTTTATTAGTGTTTAGATTTGGAACATCTGAGCGAAACATTAATTTGGAAAGTAATAATTTAGCGAAAAAACATTTGAGTAAATGTATTTATTTGTGATTAGGTTAATTCTCGAGCTAACTGTTCGCACACTTGAATATTAATTCGCATTAATCGGGCGAATGTCTAAACGCGTAAACCCGTTCGCATCGCATGTGTGAGTGTTTGAGTGTTTGCCTCTAAATTCGAGCCAAAGTGTTGATCGAATCTGGTTTTTATGGCGAAAAGCATTTAAAGAGATCTCTCTTCTCATGTGCTTTTTGTTCGCATATTTTGTGTTTGGTTGAGAAAAATTAGCTAAAATGCGAATTTGAGTTAACTTTGGAATTACTGATTCCCTGATCCCATCCACAGGTAGTCGAACCTAATGGCAGACAATGACCTGCACTAACACTAACAGCACTACAACACTAACTCAGTTCAGTCATCAGCACTGAAGCAATACGCGAACAACAGTCGAGAAATGTTGGCTTTTCATACATTTGAACTAAATATCAGCTCAAATCACATTCCAGACATTGCATTCGAATAATCTAATCGTTAACGCTTTTAGCATGCTAAATTCATTGTGCTCATTGTTTGCCTATATTCGCAATAGTTTGCATCTTTAATTGATGCAAGGTTAAAATATTCATTAACTTAGCCAAACATAAATTCTACTGTACTAAGTTAATAATATTAATATAATTTAATAGATCATCAATCTACAATCTAAAGACCATTATACTAGTGGTAACAAGACTAACATGATGAAACACTATCAAACATGATGAAACAAATCGAGTGAAAGCTCTATCGATCTTATACTCGCAACTGATTTCATTTAAATTCTATTCTATTAATAATTCTATCAAGTGTCATCTACACTTACATAATCATGATAATCACTAACAAGTTGTTATCAATAATTAAAAATAATTATTTAATTAGTAATAAATATGAGAAAACCTAAAATTCGCAACAAATTTATCTTTAAATTAATTTTCCAAACATAACTTAGTAAAAAAGTGTATGCATATTTACACTGCTCGAATATTTAGTAATAGTTAGCGTAATACAGAGTAATAGCTGCATGAATTTGAAAGCATTTAATATGTTTGTGGAAAATGTAAGTGCATTTCATCGATGTTTCTTTGAGGAATGGGGTTACAAAATGCAGTGTCGGTGCTGTGTCGGCCTGAATTCGCAACAGGATATGGCCTCATATATGCGCTACAGAGTTGGGCGCTATTTGCCCCGACAACTAATATTAAACACTAGTAAATATGGAAGAGCGAGCATTGTATATAATTGTTTCATGTTGCTTTTTAAATGCAAACAACGCATTCTGTCAGACAAGACAAACATTTCGATCAAAAACTACCCAAAAGTCTATTCGATTTAATTAAACCTATTCTCTAGTTCTTAGATCTATTGGCGAAAAAGGTTTTGAGAGAATGTTATAAAACTTTTTTCCAAAGCAAATGTGTTG
>JAQIXC010001678.1:0-13634 GCA_034697605.1 Metabelba pulverosa
TATTTGAGATGTTGAAGTTCAAAATGGTTTTTATTTCATTTGATTATCTCCAGCCGTTTTTGCGCAAAGATTTTTTTTAAAGTGGCCGGAATTTCTGGAACGAGGTATTACGTATGTGTACTGTATATAAGAAGTTCTAATTTAGAACAATAACTTAAATGCTATTACAGAAGACTACAGTAGACTGTATAATTATTGATAGAATATAAATTGTAGTATAGAAGCAATGATTAATTAGTGAACAATTGAATAAACAAAGCGTCGCATTGAGTCGGTTTGGGTATCGAGTGATGCGATGAAAGGGCTGTCGAAGCGCAGACTTGTCGTAACGGAGCTCTTGAATGCGTCCGCTGTGAGACGATTGGAGAATATCTTCACTGAATTGAGTGAATGTGATGTCAGACTCACAACTGGCAGTACTTTAGAGTCGGATAGAGAAGCAGTGCTGGCGTTGAGTCTACCGAATGAATGAATCATTTGGAATGACATTCGTATTTCGATTCACATTATTATATCATATGTTTACTAATATTAAACTCATTTTTTATACATTTATCCATTCATTTCACAAATCTATTGATCATTTATTTTGCCATTTATTTGATTAGAAATTAATGTAAATATTATTTAAATAATATTTTAATTATTTTCAAATTACTATTGAATATCGAATTGATTTTCAACTAATTGTTTGCAAATAATGTCAAACAAAAGCCACGAAAGTAAGTGATTATCCGATTCTCTCTCCAAAGCAATCAATTAAAGCGATTATTCGATTCACTCACTCACGCCGTGTCCTCTCTTTGCGTTAACATCACCGCTCGGATCAGTTGGTGTATATGTTGAGGACATTCCGATGAAGTTGTCGGAGAAGTACCGGCCGATCGACTTCAGCGCTTACATCGGCGAACAAATCGAAATCCCAGACCTATTCGACCAACACGTGAGTGACCGACCGTCCGCTCATTGGCTGCCAATCAATGCCTAAACCCTTTGTTTTGTTGTTTTTACCGCAAATTTAGTACAAATTTAGTGCAGAATTATATGCATTAGAAGTATCGGAATTGAGACATAAATACAGAGAGAAATGTAAACAAATATCGAATTCTTTATCAAAAATGGATTTGAAAAGTGATAAGAATTTTAAAGAAATTGAAAACAATTTTGAACCCGAATCGAGTCAACCGGAGCGGAGCAGAGGAACGGAAGAGCAGAAGACTGGGCGCCAAGTGATGAGTTCGATTGGTCTGCATTCGGGAGAAATACTTAAACCGTTGCCGACATTGAAGACTTGGACCAAAACCAGTGATAATTACTATAATAAAAGTGATAATAGTATTGATCCGAACGTTAATATAAAGCGGAAAATAGTGAAGGACTTCGAGAGCGATACGTCCAGTCCTTTCGATTTCGTCGAACTGCAGACCATTGACGACATGCAGGAACTGAATGATGTGTTTCAGGCCTTTCAGACCAAATCACTGCAAACGAGACATTCGGGTAAAGAGATCGATGAGAAGAATGGGCCGAATGTTGCAAATGTTGCCAATAATTGTGTCATTCAAATGAGTTGCGAACAAAACCTGTCGGCCATTCAGAACCTCAATGGCATCAGTCATTTGGGTGCCTACGAGCCGCGCACAGCCGACGAGGCCGTCCAACCCGTCCACCTCGGGGTGGGAGTGAGTGCTGCTTCGGGTGGACCTAATTTGGTGGCCGGCAGTAGTGGACAGAAGAGCTATTCCATTGACAGAACGAGTGATAACATGAGCTATAATTCAATAACAGCCAACCATTTGGCCGATGGCCAGCAAAACCTCTTGCGATCATCAAAAAGTGCTTCAGATTTGCCGACTCTTGTCAAATGTGACGACCCGTCAAACGTGACTTCCACTATAAGGAGACAGCGCTCCCATACCCCTCCCTGTGCATCATCTAAGGCTAAAACAAAAAAATATATAAATGAAAAACAAACTCTAGTTTTGAACGACCCGTTCGAAGAACTGAATCAATACTCGAAAGACTTCGTTAATTCGATCAGTTCTATGGGGTTTGACAGGAGTCGAGTGGCCAGAGCCGTCAAACACATAGACAGTGACCACAAAAAAGTGATTGACTTTCTATTACAGGTGCAGACACTCGAAGAAAGTGGATTCGATAGCTGTGAGGCTGAGATTGCTCTCCATATGAATAACTATCATATTTTAGACGTAATTATTATTGCAATTAATTAATCAATTAATGAGATACTAAGCGATAAATAATTTTGAAATTATGTCTTGTTTTCAGTCGAAGAAGTTTATGGAGTCATTGCGACAATTGTCTGAAGTCGGGTTCGATAAGAGAGATATTATCAAAGCGTTAGTCAAATGTAATAACGATAGAGACAAAGCTCTCGACATTTTACTCAATTCCGAATAAAACTCTATTCAGAATCGAATTCTTATTATTTATTTCGACTCAAAAATCATGAATATATTGAATATATGCTATGTTTTAAATCTTTTATATGAATATAAGTTACAAAACCCAATGTTTTGCTCAATAAAACAAAAATTTATTATTAAATTCAATTTTTAAAACAATTGTTTAAATTTTATAATTAAAGTCTTTATTTTATTGATAATACATAATATAATAGCTCTTCAATTGACAAAAATCGGCCGTTTATTACATACAGTAATGATTTAGCGTTTTGTTTGCGTTTTTGAAACATTTCTAACGTTTATATAAAATAAATCGTTCGATGATTTAATAATTATATTCTAAAGTAATTAAACTTTTTATAAACCCATCCTTTTATCGAAATTAATTTTAAGAACAAATACTAAATACAGTATTTAGTTATGGAATTGATTGCAATGTTTTGCAAAACATATATAATTAGATAATTATAGCGAAATTGTGAAAGCAATTGATCGGACGGTGTCTTCGATTGGCGTTTTGTTTGCCATAAAAACGGTTCAATTGTTTGATTGATTGACTGATTGGTTGGATTAGCGTAAAAGAAGAGCAAAATATAAACGTTTTGTTTGTTTTTGATCTTAATATCCGGTGAGTTCGGCAAAGGTCTGGTCCAACTCATCGGAAATGGATTTGTATTTCTCCTTCTCGTGAACCAATTCATCTAAAAAGACAATGGAGCGTTAGTACAGGTGCTCGTCAGGTGCTTCGTTCAGATCCAAGCAAATGAGTTAATTATTTGATTTAAAATGAGTTTCAAAGTAATAGTTTGACTAATATATACGTACTCTAAGACACCTCCGAATCGGTAGGCAATCGGTTAAATGCATACAATATATAGATTAGCGTAAAATCGAATACAAAGGCGTTTTCGTAATTAAGGAATGTATGGAAATGGCAAATGAGTGCATCCAATGTCAGGCAGTATTGTATTTAATATAAGTTTTAATTAATCAATGTTTTGCTTAGAGTCACAATAATTGGCAAAATTATTAAAATTTAGAGTTAGTAAACGGAACACAATTTAAACATAAAATCAATCGACTATTGCGGACATTGAGAACTAACTGCCAGTCAATTCACATCGACTGCAGGTCTTTTAGCGTAGTTTCGACCTCTTCTTGCAAGAGATGAGTCTTTTCGCGTTCGCCCAACAGTTCATCTGTTGTTCCAATAAAGTCATTGCAAAAGCAGGTATTAGTCGACACAAACATCAAAACGTAATCAAAATGCAAATTCAATTCATTTGTGTCATCCAAGACAACAAATAAGTTAAATTAGTTAAATCAACACTTCGTGTAAAACCAATTAAGATTAATGACATTAATTTGATCGGCAATTCATCGCAAGTTAGTGGTCGACGTGTCATACCTTCAAGTCTGTCCACTTCCTTCTGCAACTTCTGAACTGATCGCTCGGCGAACTCGGCTCTGGCTTCGGCCTAAACGAGACAATTGGTTAGGGACTGGAGAAGACAACTTCGAACACATCGATCGAGTCTTGGAGTCTAAGACTCGGATATTTGTCATCCACTGGTCATTCATTGAATGTTATTCACTCATTGAATGATTGAATGATTGTTTGATTGACTGACTGACTGATTGTCTGCGTGTCTAATGAGCACAAGTGCGCAAATGCCTGACCTCCTGAAGTCGCGCATTACTAGTCCTTATAGTGGTCTCATAGGTCTCCTCCTTCTGCATGGCCTGTAAAAAGAGTGGTATTAGAGCCGAGACTCACCTCTTTTAGCTTAGCGGTAGAAACGCGTATCTGCTGTTCATAAGCCTCTTCTCTCTGTTGGGCCTATAGTTCCAAAAACGGCCGAAAAACAAAATTATTGGTAAAAAGGATTTCGGTTTCATTTGTTCCTTCTTTTAGATCAAAACAAAATTAGACAAAACATATATGAATTGATACGTTTGTTAAAATATTAGCGAAAAAAGTTTTGCAAAACATTAAAATTAAAAATCGCATCAATTGTTAGCAAAAACGTCAAAACATAAGAAGGAATTTAAAAACAAAAACAGATAAGTCGGACAAAAGAGAAAATTTATAATAAAAAGACATCAAAACTGTTTGGTTTTGATAACAACAGATCAATCGAAGCAAAAGTTTTAGATTAAGGGCAGATGAGAAGCAGACACACCTTTAGTTAACCCATTAATTACTTTTAAACAATTAATACAATTAACAACATATCAAATTAAAGAATACCTTCTCTTCGCTGACTTCGAGAGACTTCAAGTTATTGCCGACGACTCGCAGTTCCTCTTCGAGTTCAACGATTTTACTGAAAATTCATCGAAACAATCAAAACAATGCATTTGTTTGTTGTTAGTGTTAATCGATTTGTTAATGTTTGCGAATGCAGTCATAGACAGAGTTAGGTTTAAGTGGTCGTCGATGGAAGACATACCTCTCACCAGTGGTGGCTCGTTCTTCGGCTCTTTCGAGATCTGCTTCCAACATAGCTATACGACGAGCCATCTTACGAGTGGACAGTTAGCCAATCCATGCAATCATGCATTCAATTGTGTTTAACACACACACACACATAATGTGGGCAAAAATTATATTATAATTGTTAGTTTACAATTAGAATTAGATTTAACTAGATTTAACCTTAAAATTATCAAAACAGTGGCAATTCAGGCATAAAACATAAAATTAATTTTATAATAAAAATAGTTATGCATTAAATATGATTATAAAGGCATTACTCCATAGCGTTAACTCCAATTCATTTGAACACCACTTCTACTTACGATTCGCCGGTTTCTGCTCTCTCTTCGGCTCTTTCGAGGTCCGCCTCAACCATTGCCAGCTTACGGGCCACCTATGGTCACAGGTTTCCGAATCTTAAGTACAACTCAACTCAAACATCGATTCATTTTAGAAACAAACGGTTCGGTTATCAAAGATTATTCGAAACATTCAAATATTAGCTCGATGCAATGAGCAGAATCTATCAATCTAAACTTGTTCAATCAATCAGGTATTCGAATCGATTATATAAGCAGTTGTTTAGTTGACAGCAATGAGTCGCGTGAGATGTGAAACCAATGGAACAATTGGTGGCGAATACAAGAATCAAATATTAATTTTGCAAACCATTCATGTGTTAAATCAATTTAGTTTTCAATATTTTAAGTTTAATTCAGAATTGGAGTTAATTTATGTTATAATCATTGAATAAAATTAAAAAACAAAATAAAAAACGAAATTAAAGTGAATTTCGAGCAAAATCGGAATCGGAAGTGAGTTTCGAGAAGACAAGCACTGGTCATGCAATCGCTGCAATCGAATGAGAATAAGACCAGTAGTTGTCAGACCTCATCGTATTTGCGATCTGCGTCCTCGGCCATCATTCTGGCCTCTTTCAGCTGCGACTCCAGTCCGTCCATACGCTCCTCATCAGTGATGCTCCTGTGCTCGAGCATCTTCCGCATACTATGGCATTCGTTAATTCAATTAATACAATAGTTCTCATTTCACTTCTCTCACAAGTTATCGATTAAATTAATTTTCAAACAAATTATAATATAATGAATAAAACTATTTTAATCACTAGAGTAGGAGAAGAACCCGATTTGGCCACTGAATTGCGTTTAGAGCTAACCCGTCACCGATAGAGAACCCTTACCTCTTCGTACTTCTTGTCAGACTCCTCAGCAATGAGTCTGGCCTGAGATAACTGAGTCTCGAGCACTGATATCCTGTCGTCTTCCATGTTTGTGCGGTTCTCCAAAGTCTTTCTAATTCTATACAGCAATTCGTTTTCACGTTTAATCATTACATGCATTCGAACCGTATTTTCGTTTCAATTAACCCAAAAATCATCTCATTTATGCCTAAACCCTAAACCCAGTACTACATATATACTGTATAACATGTATGAAATAAGTTATTCCTAACATATATTCGAAATAGCATCGAATAATTGAACTGGACACAATAATGTAGTAATTGTTTCAATTCGAGGCAATGGAGTGAGAGTGGGAGTGGACGCGGCATACCGTTCGCTCTCGTCGGCGGCCTGAGAGGCCTCTTCGAGCTTAGAAGTGGCCACTTTGAGGCGCTCTTCAGATCTCTCCAAATCCTCTTCAATGAGTTGGATTCGGCGGTTAAGTGCCGCCACATCTCCTTCGGCCTACGAGTGAGCATTGAGTCAATCATTTGCTTTATTCGCATCAATACTGACAAATCATTTTAGTTTCAAAAGTCAATCGAAAATTCTTATATATATATAAATCGCGTAAAAATGGTTGCAATAAATGGTTGACCCGAATCGTAATGCATTCAAACACAGAATTCAAAATTAATTCTAAACCATATTCTCGAATAAATTCGATATAATTTACATTATTGTGTAGAGTAGTGGTAAAGTTGTGCTGAAATTTTACTTTCATTTCAAATGATGTATAGACAACACATTACCTGAATTTTATTAGTTATGCATAACTTTATGCGTCTAATCGCCGCAAAAACCAAATGCAGTATAAGTTTCAAACAAATTACTCAAATATATCGATGATTGGCATTGTTTAGGAAAGTGTTGTTAATTTACCTAACATTTAGGTATAGCTATCACCTCATAATCAATGAAATGAAACTGATATCTCATAAAAGGAATCAATTCATCAAAAATAATCTCAAATATGAACCAAAAGAATGAGTCGTTTTTATAATGAGAAACAATAAAATAATTTCTTATCACTAAAGCAATGCATGAAAAACACAAAAACCGATTTATAGTTACATTTAAGCAATTCTTTCATTTTAAACAATTAATCGTTAATTTAGATTAGAATTGATTATAAAAATTAAATCAAATTCAAACCCAACGGCTCTATGACGTGAGAGTCTAAATATAAATTGTATTAAATTATAGGAAAATTAGTTAAAATAAAAAACTCAAACCAAAGCCACGAATGACATCTCAATCGATGCATTCGTTTTCAATTCAATTCAATTAAACCTAATATTTAGATATCACTCAAAGTTTGTCCAACTTTTCACTTATGTCTTCGGATTACGAATTTGTGGGAAAGAGAGACAAAAGAGTCGGAAATCAAAAGATAATTAAATTCAATGCCGTTTAGCGACAAATGCAAACATTTGAAGGCAATGCGAGTGAATAGTCGTGAATGGAAGCGATGAAGGGATGGAAGGGATGGGAGGGAAGGGCTGTTTGTCTGTTCCTGTGTTCGCTGCGGAATAGGGTAGGAGAGGGTAGGAGAGGGCAGGAGGTGTGGAGGACTCACTTCTTCGCGACGCCTCAGCTCCTCCTGGAGCCGAATCTGGGTGTCATCGGTGGTCTCTTTGGCCGCTTCCAGCTCGTCCTTCATGGCCCGCATCTTCTTCTTCAGCACTTCGAGTAGAGTTCCCTGAGTTTGAGACATTGTCGATGTCTTCGTAGGTCTGGCCGTTCGGTGCGATTATTAGACAAATTAACGAAACAATTGAATGACTGAATCGGAGAGACACTGAGACACTCGCTATTCGTTTCGAGATATACGGTATAACTCAATATAAATACAATGTTTGCAGTTCTCAACAGACAATGCTATTACTCGAAGACAATGTATTGAATTGGAGACACAGTTTCGCCAATTAAGACCAAAAACAGTCTATTTTTGATAACTGTTTTCAAAAATGATAATCACTTTCTCATAGACTCAACGCAATGTATGTTTTGCACAAATAGCACAACAATTGTGAGAATAGTGTTATGAATGAAACGAATGCCTCGAATGCTGTAAATGTCTGACAGATTGTTATGTATCGAAGGGATCGCTATTACATCGCAAACACAGCACTAGTCTATCACTATCTCCACCACTGCTACAGCCAGTCATCCACTCATATAATAATCTACAAAACACTTTCTGCAGCTATCAAAAAGTTTTACCCAACTCTCTCTCTCTCTCTCTCTCTCTCTCTCTCTCACACGCAGTTTCAGCGCTTTTTCAAATATCAATCAAAAATAGTTTTTATAAATACTTTTGTGAAAAATGTTATGATTTATAAAGTTTTAATAATTTATATAATGAAAACTATTTATTAGAATGTTTACAGATATTAATCTAATGACTAAAATATTTGAGTAACTGAAGCGATTTGAGCATTAAATTCATTGAAGGATATGGAGAGAGAGAGAGAGAGAGAGGGAGAGAGAGGGAGTGTGAAAGAGAGCTGAGAGGAGTGAGAGCTTAAATGCGAAAGCATTCCGAAGGCAACCACTGCTCTGAAGCGCTATAATAGCGGTCTCAGAGTCTAAACGAACGAAAACTTTTGCAAAACCAGTAAAACCTCTTAAATGTGAATTTGTCGTTGAGGTCATTGAATAGTTGACAAAATGAATCGAAAACTGCATTACTTTATAACATGATAACTCTTATGAGTTAGTCATATGCTTTGCTAAACAATGCCAATACACCCGACTCTAACCAACACCTCTTTCTAATTGGATTGAAAACTTATTTTGCGCTTAATTCGATTTTTCAATGTTCAAAATCAAAAGTATGTTGGTAATTTGATAATTACAAGAATAAGTTAAAATATTTTAACCGATTTGATATAGGTTAAAGTAAAACACCCTGTTGACTTTTGTTTATTTGTAGCTCAATCAATTGAAGGTTAGATGAAATTGTTGAAAGTTTGAAATTGTCTAAATAAACTTATAAAGTAAATAATCGTTAATATCAACCATAAATAGTATGAATAGATTGCTTAGAAGTAGGTTTCGAGAAAGTCGTTTCAATCTCTATTCACTTCAATTTGTTAAACATTAAGAATTGAGCGAAGAGTTGAGCGAAGAATTGAGCGAAGAATTGATCGAAGAATTGATCGAAGAATTGATCGAAGAATAGACGGAAGAATCGAATTGAAAGTTTGGTAGAGTTGAGAGAAGAGTGAGTTTTGGAGTTTTGGAAACATTGAATGCATAGAAGGGATAGAATGCATACCCTTTTGAGCAGAACGTTCTGAATGTTCTTCAATTCGTTTGAAATTAAACTGAATTTCATGATTGTATTGGAAAACATAGGCGAACCAAACGCCAGGCCCGGGTAGCCGGCGCTCGGCTGTCGGTTCCGTCTTTGAAGTTCGCTTTGAATGAGTTCGGTCTGAAGGCTCGAACATCGAAGGCCTGCAAACTCTTGACTGTCTTCGCTGCCATTGTCCGTGTCTTTGGGCTCAGAGTGAGTGACATCTTCGGCGCCATCGCCAGCAGTCCTGCTCGCGATTGCCTGTGACTGTTGTCGAGTCGACTGTTCGCTTCTGTTCCTCATTTCGTACCAATTGGTTACCAATTAATCCAATTATATATTATATACGATATAATGTCGAGTAAATGTCTGTCTGTTGTTAGTGTAGTCAATATGAATAACAATTAATGACTGACTAATGTTTGACTCAATTATCTCGAATAAAGTGATATCACAATCAGATATGGGTTTTAACAAACTTTTCAAATGTTAGCGACATTTGAATCTAACGTTTCGCTCGTTTCCGACTAAAGTAGTATTCGTTTGTTATAAATGTTTTAAATTATAAAAACAATTTTATTTTATTTAAAATTAATTTTAAAATAAAATAAATACTGTAATTAATAATTAAAAATTATATAAACTATGCATACGATTACAAAATGAAAATGTGTTTCAATTAATGATTGTGTTTTTGATGAGCAAAATGTTGTGTTTTGTAAAACATTTAAAATAACAAAATATATTATAAATACTATAACATAAGAATATTTGGTTCAAATTAAAGAATACATTAAAATAAGAAATTCTTGAATGAGAAATATGTAGCAAAATATGATTCTTTTGGCAAAACTCAAACACCAAGTTTGAGTCGCTCTTAAGGCGTAACGAAACCAAAATAAACAGCAGTTATAGAGAGAGAGGGCTGTAAGGGCTCGAGTACTCAGTGCTGGAGATCGGCTCCGATCGCACCAAATAGGGCTTCACTTACGTCATACTCTCGACTCGCAAACAGCTATTTAGCGCTAAACCGCTTCCGAAGTTATATTAAGACTCAGAATTCGGAATCGTTTCACTCGATTCTCTATTCGCAAACATTTAATTAAAACTTCAAATAATTAAAGTTTTGCTAACTTTTAGCAAAATAACACATTTTAACGAAAGCATATCAACGACATAACAAAATCAAATTGAATTCTGTGTTGAATGGGATTCGCATTTTTAAATTCTTTAAACGCATTCTTTAGATAATACTAACGATTAGTATTCGATTGAATTTTGAAGAATTTCAGAAAAATAGGCGAAGAAGTAGTGAAAAGTAGTGAAAAGTAGTGAAAAGTCGAGTTCGAGACTTACAGTTTGAAGAGCCTTCTCCTTCTCCTCGAGCTTGTTGTTGGCCTGGGCGAGGGACTCCTGCACCTGATCCAACTCATTCTCGATTTGCTGGATCTTCTTCTGGAGGGCACGGACTTCCTCTTCGGACTGTATTCACATGAATGGCACAAACGGTTAGACAAGCGCCGAACGAATGGGGGGAAAGGCGAAGAGTGGCTTACCTTCTCGGCGCGGAGGTTGGCGTCTCGGGCGCCCTGTTCGGCGGTCTCGGCCCGGTCGACTGCATTATCCTTCTCAAGCTTCATGGCTTGCATTTTCTTCTTGATTGCCTCCATTTTGGTTCACTTGAGTCGAGTCGAGCGAAGATATCAATGGATTGAATGTATGGCTGAAGTGATTGACTGAACACTGAACTAAAGGCAACTGAAGGCAGACAGTCCTCAACCGGTGCGACCAAATCCACAAATGAGTCCCAAGAAAGTGCGGAGAGACTAGAAGATGAATATATTTGCGAAGAGCAGCACAAGTGGGATGTGTTCTTCTGTGCCACTCACGGCTCACACACACTCACAGCTAATTCAGGAGTTATTTCAATACTCTTTTGACTAATTTTGGCACTAATTCCAAGTCTACCCAACACTTACCGATCATTGCCTGACCGCTAATCCCTATCAAAACCCGATTAAACGCAATCAAGAAATTTCGATAACAATTAGTTTAATGTCAATAATTAATTAAATCAATAATAAGCGATGTATAAGGACTGGGCTGGGGGTGAGGGAGAGGGTGAGGGCCAGGATTGATGCGATATATTCCTTATACTATATTTAGCAATGCGTTGAGAACTTCTATTTTCAGAACCACAGCATTCGTAAGATTCGAATCCAATTGGATGACCGAAATGTCGACAAACAGAGAATGCGTGACATCATTGAGACATCAGAGTATCAAATATCGGTTCTGAGCCAAAGAGTTGCGTCGAATACCGGAGTTTGAAAGCAGGACCGTATGAGACACTAAATGGGCCAATGATTCGCAGATTCACAAGTGTTTACATCAATTCCTAACCCATTAGTTCGGCATTAGTTCGGCATTAGTTCGGCATTAGTTCGGCATTAGTTCGGCATTAGTTCGCTATTCGTTCGGAGTTTGCCTTTTAGTCTAAACCCTTTCAATCATTTCTGTTATGGGTTTCGGTTTGAAGTTAGACTTATTCATAAATTTTTTAATTTTTCATCAAACTATTAAAGTGCTTATTAAAAAATTACAAAATTAAATTAATAAAAATAACTAATTTTTAGAAATAAAAATCTTCAATCTCAATTTTTAAAACCAACAATTTCCATTTTAAAATTTTACTAGCTATATTTTATCCATCTAATATCTAGCTGATTAAAATAGCATATTTAAAAAATGTTAAGCTAATAACTAAATCTTAAATGTGTAAAATTAATTTACTTTAGTTAAAGCTTTCAATTATTAATGATTTTCTAACAAATTCAAATTACAAGCTAAATTTAAGTAAAAAGTATTGTTTCTTTTAAGATGGCGAATATCAGAGATAAATTGTTCCTTAAATTCTTGAAAACATATATAGCAAAAATAAAATATAAGCTAAAATTAGCATTTTATGTTGTTATTATTGTTATTTTTTAAATAAACCTTGACCAAATTACTATATCAATACAGTACATATAATATATTAATAAATAGTACTGTACATCTGGCAAAATATTAAATGAAATTTTTAAAATATCATCTGTATGAATTTTGTAAAAAGCAATTACGGTAGTGGCACAATAGCAGACTTGTATGAATGAATTACATAAATTTCATTTTGCGATTCTATTTACAATGAAATTTTTGTTTAATTTGTAACATACTATGTAAATCAAACTTTAGGCCACAGTAACAATAACTTAGGACCTATTCTCAGGCTATGTACATAATAATAATAATGCGTCATGCCTTGCGGCTATTCCCTGCACAACCCCGCATGTAGGCCAGGGACCACCACATCGCCTGGTGAGGCACGGTGGCGGGGACACCCAAACAGATTTAAGAGCACACGGCTGAACGCTCCGAACTCACGACGACTATCTCATTCGGCCGGGCAGGCATGTCGTCGTGAGCTCTACCCAAACATTAGTCCCTGGGTGTTTGGACCACGTTTTATTCGAAGCCCAGTCTGGGATTCGAACGTCGCTACCAGCTATTCACTATCACGTCGACGCTTTAGCCCTTTGCGCCAACGAGCTGGTCCAGGCTATGTACATGGATACATTATCTTAGAAATGTATTAAACCAAAGATTTTAAAACAATTTAGCTAGAACAGTTTTAGCTTATAGATTTATTCTTATGTATAAGTCTTTCTGCTATACCAATTGATTTTCAATGACAGGTTCTACACAGGTATGAGCTGCATGCAAAATTATAGCTTACATGCTACAACCTTTTTAAATTATTCAAGAAAAATTCCATTCAGAACAATTCAAAATTGCTGTAAAATATAAAGTTGTTTTAATATCTAATTTCTGCGATTCATGTTAACAAAATACATAAAAAGTAATCAAGTACCTGTAAAATAAATGACATAATTAATATTCCTAACTAAACTAATTGAAGTATACTAATTATTGCAAATAATAAAATGAATTAAAAAAGTAAGTTACTTTTTCTTTTGTTAATTATGTTAAATGTTTTGAAATATTAATTTAAAAGATTAATTCATATATATTTTAAACCGACTGCTGTTAAGACATTGGATACTAGTGATTGAAAAAGTGACTCCATGGTAATGGAATGGTAATGGAATTGCAAAAATCACCCGGTAATGGAGTGGTAAT
>JAQIXC010001679.1:0-13631 GCA_034697605.1 Metabelba pulverosa
TCATTTATTAACAAATTTATAACGTAATTTATGAACAATGTCCAGGTTAAATCTTGGTAAAAGGTGGTCACCCTGGTTTTGAATATTTAATCATGATAATAATTCAATAAACTAACGTCAATGCACTCGGAGATCATGCCATTAGCGAAGAGACTTAAGAGTTTAGGCGAAACACCGATTTGCGACAGAAGTACATAACAGGCCATAGAATGCGTGCGATTGCGCTCGTCTTCGGGAAACGTCCAGTCGACTATCCGCACGATTACACAGTTGTTTTTAGTGTGTATGTGCGCGTGTAGTGTGCATTTGTACACTTTATTTAGTAATCCATCTCTTGTAAGAAACATATTTGTTTAATTTAT
Source organism: Metabelba pulverosa (assembly GCA_034697605.1). Classification (NCBI taxonomy): domain Eukaryota; kingdom Metazoa; phylum Arthropoda; class Arachnida; order Sarcoptiformes; family Damaeidae; genus Metabelba; species Metabelba pulverosa. Next base: position 363 of record JAQIXC010001679.1, read on the forward strand.
TTATTAAATAATTAATAATATATTAATATTAAATGTATTTACTACTAAAAGCGTATTTATTAGTTATTACCTAACCTTACACATTTAATTAATAAAAAGATAATTTTTACATAAAAATTCTAACCATTATCTTTAAGCATTATAATAAATTTTTAATTTTTAATTAATAGGTTTAAAAAATCGTATATCAATTTTTTTACTAAAGTATATTACTTACGTAAGTGGTTTAATATCAAGCTGATTTTCAGTAACTTCAACCCATATACCGCTTAATTGACTTTTACACAGTTTGTATATTTTTTGCCGATCCTCATCTGCCTTATTCGACATTTTTTAAGATGAAAGAATTATTAAAGTTATCAATTTTAATTTTATATAGTTGAGATATTAAAAAAAATAATATGTTTAATTTTCGTTTTACTATCATTTATTTATTTTAAAAGTGACATGTTGATAATCTTATGCGATTACGCATTTACGTAACAAGTGAAAAGATTTTTGAATGCAATGATTACGTCATTATACTGTGCGTGAGGTTTGTGTAGCAGGTTCATTGTAAATTATTGAATATATTTACTTTATTAGTTATATTTGTTCTACAGTTACAATTAAATTAAAATAATATATTAAATAATAATTAAGCAAAAAATCAATTATCATAATTATATGTTCTTTAATAAATAATATATTTAAATATGCTGCTATATAATTAATGCATAATATAATTTCAAATAATAACATTAGAGAAAACAAGTTAATTACTTTTTGACAAATAGATATAAACTAAATGCAATTTTAATATGTAAAAATAAACCCAAACATCATTAGCATTTTCTAAAAAAACAATGTCTATTTTTATATTAAGTCATATCATCACAAACGCCAATAATTAGTTTAACCAGTAATTACATAGTTTAAAATCTTAAACAAATAAACAGGTAAGAATTGATAAAGTACGCTTTTTAAAATATCTTTATGTAAATTATAAAGTAAAACTACACTGTTATATTATATTAGAAATTCATGCTTTGGAGCATAGAAAAATTTTTATTAAAGTTTATAAATATTACTATTTATAAAAAAAAATCTAATAACATAAACAATTGAAAATGAGCGAATTCAAGCCGGACAAAATATTGCCTGCTAACTTAATCGTGAAAGACGTGGACGGCCTACTGCATCGCGTCGGTCTGTGCATCAACCGCGCCGACGACATATACGTGCCGTCGGCTAAGCGGCCCATACTCTACAAACCGACAATCATGCTAATTGTGACAGGCCTATTTAGTCTACGTCTGCTGTTCTGTATATACCCGGCCGACGACTCCTACCTACTCGTCGTGTTCGCCGACTTCGGCCAGTTTCTCGGCGCTCGGCGATTGTTTAACTCGTTAGAGCTGCTGTTCGAGCTGCTGGTGCTCAGTTTTCAACTTGTTTATTATTGCAACTACCGGGCCGGCGTTCGGTGCACCTTCCTCGAATTGTTCGAGATGTTCGCCGGACGGCGCACACCGGCCAGCGTTGGCTTCGCCGACGAGGCGCGCGTACGCGCCTATGCTCGTCGCATGCGCGTCGTAATGCGCATGCTTAAATTTAATAACGAAATCTACGTGCCGGTTTCGGCCGCGCTGCTCCTGCTGTTCCCGCAAGTCTATCACCGCACCTTGGCTGAAAATATTTGTTTCACAGTACCATGGGCAATTGTATATACGCTCGCTTCACTGTATCCGCTCAATCTGTTTTATTATCAACAGTTCTATTTTCATTACGTAACTAACTGGCTTAAATTTCGTATTCGAAGTGTTAACCTGTAAGCATTAATAATTTTTTTAATAACATGTAATACATATAAATATTATTTAAATATGAAGTATATTTTGAATACTTAGGTTTACAAATATATAAATAATTATACTGTAGCTATTTTATCTAGAAAATAGCGGGACTTAGAATACCTGGGTTAATTTTGATGTTTGGCTATTTGTTTAACCTGTAAGCCTGAATAATTTATAAAAAAAATAAATGAGAAATATTTTATACAGTATAAACATAAACTACATACACATCATTAGAAGATTATCTAATGAATTTTTTTATGTTAACTTAGTTATGAATACATATTGTACATACAGTATAAATAACACATGCTAAATATAAATAACTAATAAATTATATACTGACATATTAAATTGTAAAATTCTAATAAAATCTGTTTTAATAATACCAGCAAGATTAAATGGACGCAATTAAGCGTTAAATTCATAGGCGAATTGAATGCGATTTACACCGATATCGAGGAATACAACGCGACATACATATCGAAATACATCTGCATCTGCTGGAGCGAATTCGTAGTGATCCTGGTCATCTCGTTATGTCTGATAATGTTTTCGGCGATCGACGCGCAAAATCGCGCCACAATGTGGATCTATGTGCTCGTAATGGCGGCGGTCTTCGGCGCTATTATGCGTCAGTTCTCGTCGCTCAACCGAGAGGTGTACGGGTCGTACGCGTTGCTCAATCGGCTCGCGGTTAGGCGTTCGCTGTACGCGCGCCGTCGGCCGCCTGAGTTGCGCCGTTATCTTTGCGCGTATAATCAGGCTCTTAAGGTATGTAGGCAGTTTTATGCGTTGGAATTTATTTTGTTTTTATACTATAGTTTATATGTTACAATGTAGATTGAATAATGAAAATGATTGTTAGTAGACTGAACTATAATATTTAAATTAATATTCAAATCAAATGCAGGAGGAAATAAACTTGTTAACTTTTCTTTATTAATCAGTATTAATATAAATTAATTATGCACATATTTATAAATTAATTATCAACATAATATTACGAGTACGGCTACTATGCTGATCATTACTTTTAATAAGTCAAATTTCTTAAATATATTTAAAAATAAATAATTTAATTTTATTCATTATTAGATTACATTAAATTTTATTTCTATTAATAATTTTTAATATACTATTACATACTGGCATAAAAGAATCGTGTTCTATTTTAAGAATGCTTGTTAAATCTTTTTAGCTACAGAATTACATCGAACGTATTGCAAAAGGAGACATTGGTTTTTCATGCTACACACTTTTCACAATTAATTATTTTCGTTGTTATCAGGTATGTCATTGTAATTTAAATTATATAATTTTTTCTGAATATGAAAAGTATTTATTAATAAAATCATATTTATAAGAAGTTAATTAAAAGAAATAGAAGAATTAAAAGAATTAATAAACAATTCTAATATAATTTTTCTTATGTAGACTATCGCATTAATGTCGTCACTCTTTATTAAAGTATTTGATACATTATAAATTTAATAATTATAAAGGAATTATTATCAAAATTTGTGATTTTAAAAGTATGTAATATGCGAATATATAAGTTATGTTAAATTAATATTTATTATAAATATATAATTTACAAAATTAAATATTAATAAGTCAAATATTGTTAATTGAAATTTTTTAAATCAAACATTATTAATTCGAGTATTATTAGTAATTTATTACTTTATTGAGATCGGATCTCAACGCTATTGGAGCATAGATAATTTGGCATGCTCAGTAAGTTGGTCATTTTATCAATCTATATACTAAATAAACCAATAATTTATTTCAATAAAATATATTAGTAATTTTAATTATTCTAGTATGTTTTAATTAGAAGCCATAGGGCCAGCAAATCTTTTATTACATTAATGCGTGTAACATTTGACCTAATAATATTTTACAAACAAAATATATACTATATGATTTTGTTAAATAGCTGTTAAATAATATTAAATACATCTGTATATTTTGTCTCAAGCTTTTATTTTATTGTGATAAAATATATTGTTAACTATATTTTGCGTAAATAAATAAAATGATTAATGTATGTATATTGCAATATATTTTTAAATATTTAAAATGAGATAATAAGTTATTTTTATAAAAATCTAAATTATTATGTAATATTGGTATATTTTTAATATAATATAAATTTTATTATATTAAAAGCCATATGTAAATTCTATGTGACAATTATAATGAATATTATCAAATCAAGTATTGCAAATAAAAATTATTTTATATAACTATATATTAAAGTTATTATTCATTAGTATTATATATGTTAGTGTTTGACAAATATTTATTTGCATTTATTATATCATAGCTAATAAAACTGCATTAAAAATAAATTTATATAAACAATTTGTATAAATCAATTCAATTGTTATATAAATATTTGCATTTGATTAAATTTGTAATATCGATCCACAATAAATATGTTATACACATTAGATTAAAATTTATTTTATCTAACAAAAACATAATTTTTAAAATTAAAATGGTTCAAAATTTACAAGGGACAAAATTAATTATAGCGATAAACAATGTAAAATAAATGACAAAACAATGAAATTTTAATTTTGTTTATTTAATATTAAGTTTAACTTGTATACTTTAATTAGATAAAGCCATTTTTGTATTTTACAAATTTATCAAAACAACTAGATGGATACGAGGCGGAAATTATATTTGCCATGATGAAATGTATGAATTTTACAATTGAAGCGATTGATTGCCATTTCAAATTCGGGTATAAAAATATAAATGGAACATGGGATGGAATTGTTGGCAAGATACTATATAACGTATGATTTAGCACGAATTTATATCATTTCTTTAAATATTATAAATGTTAGCAAATTATTTAGGCTTATATTTTATATATTTAACTAACAGCAATATAAAATTGATGTTAACAAGATAGTTTTTATGTTCCAAAATAGAATGCAGATCTAGGTATAGGGCGGTTAAGCATAACGCCAGACAGAGCTCACGTCATATCGTATACAATGACCTACGATATCGATGCGATCACATTCACGGCTCCCATACCTGAAGTGCGACAATACATGTCATCCCTATTCCAACCCTTAGACGCAGATATTTGGATAATTTATTCGGCATTTATCATGCTATATTTTCTTCTTGTTTTTATATCAAATACAATTTACCCAAATTTATCGCTCAAGTGGTCGGTCGTAAGCGCACTGTTGGCGCAACCAATCGGTCGGTTGTCGTCAACGCCGACATCACTCCGACAACTGATGTTGAGTTGGATTTTGTTGTCATTTGTATTACGACTGCTCTATGCGGGAGAGCTCTACACTGCTCTCACGTTGACTCATTACGCTGATCAAATTGATACAATTGATAAGTTACACGCCACATTGATGAGCGGAAACATAAAATTACTAGTTTTAAAAGAGTTTTATTTTCATAGATATATTATGGTAATTGAATATTGGATTCTATGGTACATTTTGAATTAATGTTGGTTTTGTTTTATTCAGGCATATTTCAAAAATATTCCAACTTCTTACTTAATAAAGTGCTATTCATTTAAGGATGCTAAATTGCTTCAAGAAAACCCAAATAAATTTAGCATGATGCTTGGCAGATCTGCGCTTGAGTTTATTATTAATTCGCGTAAAATTGAACAGTTTGTGCCATCAAACGTTACGAATTCAGATTTTTATTATAATTACAAAGTTATTGCACTTTCAAAATATTCGAAATATAAGCATGATATTAATATAATGTAAGTATTTATTATTATAAAAACAAACAATTCCTATGAATATTATATATCCATAGTTTATCTCGCTTAATAAGTGCTGGTTTAAATGATTATTGGCAAAGAAAATATTATAAAACTAGCAAACACTTAATGAAGCTACACGGTGAAACATTATCAAGCTTGAATTCAATACGCCTTGTTCAATTAGCAATTGAGTTTAAATTTTATGCGTACGGATGTTTCTTGGCAACATTTATTTTGTTAATAGAACATTTGCATCATAAATTTTTAATATTATATATATTTTATTTGCATACATCATAAATTATTAAATAAGAAATTAATTATGTAATCTAAGTTTACAATATATTAAAGGATTACATAGTATTATTTTATGATTGTATAATGTATGTTTACATAAATTTAAAAATTAAGCATTTACAATAAATCGGCATGTTCAACTAAAAATCGTTGCTTTAACGCTTGATACTTTTTAGCGCTTATTTCGAGATTTTTCTAGAAATAAACGAGATATTTACATACATAATAGCAAAATATGTTGAGGTAAAAACAAATAGAAAAATTAAGCATGATTGATATACTAAAAGCACTCACAAACATCTCGAGCTTCCTTTCACGCAGTTTCCAGAGATTGAACGCAATATCGCCGATGAAGTCCGAGAGAGCGAACACTTTCGACTCGCAAAGCATCGATTGGCGCGAATTCGCGGCCGACGTCTCGTACGCCGGACCGCAAATCACACGCATTTCGGCGATATATGCGTCGATGAACGGCGCCATCTGCTCGTCCGTCGGATACTCGCCGTCACCGAAATCCTTCTCCTTCTGACCCCATCCGCGAAAATACGCGGTCAGATCGATGGCCCGATAGTTATAATTCGTAAAATCGAAATCTATAAAAAATAGTTCCGTATCGGCGCCCGCGCGCTCCCGAACGAGTATATTGCGCCGATTGACGTCGTTGTGCGAGAATACGATTGGCACCTGTAGCTTGTCCCTCAGCCCCTGTATCCAATTGAGTTCCGCGAGAAAGTCGTAGCTTGAATATACTGTACAATTATCTCGTTTGCATAGCTCGGCCACAACGCCCTGTTCGCCGGCTTTGCCCAACTCATCGCCCAACCATTCTTTGAGATGAGCTATGGTGCCGTTCGTGCCGGTGCCGTCTTTTGGCAATGGCATTTTTATTGTATGAAATCTTGCTAGTTTTTGCGCAAGCTTCGTTACCATGTTTAGGTTGAGATCATCTTCCGGTGTGAAATATCGGCACTAAAATTATCATGATTAAAAATAATTAATATATCTTTTAAATAATCATGAAAAGTTTTATATTATGCCTATAACCATACAAATATATATATGTAAAAATGTGCGTTACATAATTTTAAATGTGTATTAATTTTTAGTATCGAATTGTTTGTTATTTTTGTTCTTGTGTCTAAGTAATTATTTTTAAATTAAACATTATAATAAAAATGTTTAACAAACGTCAATGCACTCGGAGATCATGCCGTTGGCGAATAGACTCAAAAGTTTGGGTGAAATCCCCATTTGAGACATAAGTACATAACAGGCCATAGAATGCGTTGGATTTCGCTCGTCGTTCGCGAACGCCCAGTCGACTATTCGCACGACTACACTGTTGTATTTTGTATGTATATGCGCGGGTAGTGTGCAATAGTATAGCTTGTTTAGAAAGCCATCACTTGTGAAGAACAAAATATATTTCAAATTAAACACATGAAATAAAAGATAACACTTTTTAAGAATAAAGTAATATCTGATTACCTGTGTATATGTTAGTTATTTTTAAACAAGATTATTTTTATAAATATTATTTTAATTTATTTATAATTATGTAATTAATAAAAAAAATTGCAATAACTCACGTAATCGGTCTAATGTCAAGATCCTTCTCATCGACTTCAGCCCATTTACCGCTCAAATGACTTCTGCACAGTTCGTACACTTTCTGCCGCTCTTCAGCTGAAACTGTTTGCGACATTTTTATGCCTGCTTAATTTTTACACAAAACGTGATAAATATTGAATAACTGTAGTAATTATTGACAGAATTAACACGTTATATATATATTTTTACTTTTGAAATTATTTTTTGTCGTTTTTTAACGTTTCACTATGCTACATTTAGATATATTTTAACAAGTAAGAAAATGCTGATTATGTTTTGCTATTGCATGCTTTTATGTAAACAGTCTAAACATGTTTTAATCTAATGCTCACGTCACTATGTAAACAGTCAAGGTAACATGTGAACATAATAAAATAATTTATCATTAACAAAATAAACCCATCTATCAGTATCAATTTTTAAACGTAGTCTTTAAAATAATAACATATATAATTTTAATTATAGTACATGTTGCAAGTATTTATACTTAAAACAAATGTTCAAGTTACATTTGCGTTTTGTAATGTTTAAATTATTTATTTATCAAGTATGATAATTGTTATTAAGTTTTTCTACAAATGCATGCTATTATGTTAAAAGTGCAAAAATGTCTATATACAGTATACAGATAAACCTCTGTAATTTCACACTGTATATTTTCACAACCTCTATATTTTCACCGAAAACCTCTGAACGAACTTGGGCCCTATGTGCTAATTTCACAATTTTATATTTTCAATTTCACACACATATTACAAATCAGATTATACAAAATGTGTCTGTGTAATTTCACATTTTGCTTTTATTTGTTAATTTTGCCTAAAATTATATAAAAAGTAAAAATTTTTAAAAAATTTTGTAAATTATATGTTAATAATATTTGAGATATAGTTCTAATAAATAGATTTTAAGTGTTAGAATCATATCAACTATAATTAGAATAAATATAATTGTTAATAAATTTCAGATTATAGTTACAAACATATTAAAATTAGATTATATCTATTATTGTACAATATTCTAACAATTTGGCATTCATTTAATATTAATTCAATCATTTGTACCTTATTTTTATATAAAAAGTTAATTATTAAAATTTTTATACCCTGTATATTTTCACATTCTATATTTTCACACAACCAAGATCACGGTCCCAACTGTGTGAAAATATACAGGTTTATCTGTACTGATTACGTTCTATTGCAGTATTTTCTTTCAAGAAAGCATGCTACATTTAATGCTATAATTTTGTTGTTGCTTATGAGATTTAGTAATCAAACTTTATGTTATTGTATAATGCTTTAAAAATTAAACTTTTATCAAAATTTGTACTTTTATCAAATCAAATAATAATATTTTAATTAAGAAATTTTAAAAATTTACTTACTAACATTTTTATTTATTTAATTACTATTTATACATGTTCATGTTCTAAACATATTAATTTATTATTATATTTATTATTATTAAATTCAATTACTATAATTATATTTATTTACATTATGCTGTTTAGTATTATAATAAATACACTTTTATCGTTACATAATGTACTTATATTTTCATATTTCAGAAAACGATTACAAAATAATTATTTTAACAAAATTTGTATTCATTTTAATGTTGATAACGTGTCTGAATTATCGACTATCATTTATTTTAGCAATATCTTTTACATATATAAATTTTATTTTTAAATAGTATATTTAGCGTATAATATAATTATTTTTAATTTTAATAACAAAATTAAACACAAAATAAATACAACCTTATTATACAATGCTAAATAATCTTAACCAAAAAATGTTACTTCTAGCAACAAGCCAAGTATAATTCTATTAATAAAAATAAACCACTAACATTTTAATTTAAATGATTCTAGTTTCCGCCATTCATATATTTTGTAAATACATCAAAACAAATCGATGGTTATGATGCACAATTTATACATATTTTGGCAAGATATATGAATTTTACATTTAAACTAATTGATTGTAACATGGTCTGGGGGGTTGAAGACTCCTATCATACTTGGAATGGAATTGTTGGCAAAATAATTAATCAGGTAAACATAATTTTTAAATATACATTATAATTTCCAAAATTATACTGTGTAGAGTGCCGACATAGGCATCGGTCGGATGAGTGTCTTTGAAGATAGAGCTAAAGTCATATCCTATTCGCGAGTGTATGACACGAATGCATTCACATTCTCTGCGCCCATACCTGAAGTGCGACAATACATGTCATCCCTATTCCAACCATTAGACGCACACATTTGGATAATATTATCGATAATTATTTTAATGTATTTTTTAATTAGTTTTGTTGTTTTATATAAAATTTACGCAAACTATTCACTCAAGTGGTCGGTATTGTCGGCTTTATTCGCGCAACCAATCGGTCGGTTGTCGTCAACGCCGACATCACTCCGACAACTGATGTTGAGTTGGATTTTGTTGTCATTTGTATTACGACTACTCTATGCGGGAGAGCTCTACACCCACTTAACCCTCACTCGATATGATGATGCAATCGATACAATCGATAAACTAAAATACGCCATGATAAATAATAATTTAAAGATAATGACATTCAAAGCGGCGGAAAGTTATTTTAATTTAATCACGGTAACATTTATTAATATAACCAGAATTGAGTGGAATTTTTTGGCATACTTTAGAATCTGGGTCCTGACATAGTAATACTGGGGCGACACTTTAATAACTAAATGTAATATGTTATACTGTATATTGTTTATTATATCTGATTGTTTATTAATATGCCAAAGTCTATTATGCTAATGTCTAATATGGCAAATCTTACATAGCTTATTCGACTTTACCATGTATTTATAATATAAAATATATAGTATATAATTTAGTTATTTTAATGTCTAGTCGACGGTAATAACTACCAACTAGTTGTTAAGAAAGTTGCTATTATTTATAAATAAAAGTTTATATAGTTATAAATTATATAAACTTCTACTGTTTATAAATAAATATATTATTCTTAGTGTTAATTTTATTTGTTTAAATTTTAATAGTTTTTGTTTATTTTTTAGAATTATTATTTTGGAAATATTAAGAATCGTTATAAATTTGCTCAAGATTATTTAAGTGGAATAGATTTGCTAACCAAGAATCCGAAAAAATATTTTCTGATAGCCGAACGAATAAAAATTGACTATATATTCGCTCATTTATCTATTCGACAGTTTATTCCATCATCTAACCACGATTCAAACATTTACTTCGATTTTATTGCAATTGCCATGCATAAACATTCACGATATGAACGTGACATTAATAAAATGTAAACAATAATATTTAATATAACATTAACAATATATCACTAATTTTAAAAGTTAATTTTTATTTTGATATTTTAAAGTTTATTTTTATTTTAGTTTATCGCGTATATTAAGTTCTGGGTTAAATGTACATTGGCATGACTTATATTTAAAACTTATACATAACAATTATTTGCATAAGCAAGATAATATCGATGCAGCAAGTTTCACGTCAATTAATATATTTCAATTATCAATTGCATTCAAATATCATTTGTTCGGAGATTTTGCCGCTATTGCTATCATTCTAATAGAATATATGTTAAAAATTTTACAATTGTACGCATATCCACAAAAGCAATATTGATTTTTATACAGTTCTATTGCAATAATATTTATAATGCTTAGTATTTAGTATCATAATAAAAATATTTATGTAACAATTTTCTTACATACTGACGTTTGAATCAACTATTTTCTAACCGTTTGATTAGTTTTACTAGAATTAGCATCAGAATAATTATTATCTGTAAATATAAAATTTAATATGTAATTAAATTTTACTACAAATAGAATATTGTAAATAAATTATATTCCAGCATACCTTGTAACATTGAAAATAATTAATAATGAATAGTTTCCAACAGGAAAAACCAGCTCGTTTATAGCTTGATCGTTCAATTAATGATAATAACTAAAAATAAAAACGTAATATGCAAATTATACAGCAATACTATAATAAAATATTTATTTCTTAATAAAATAATATTGATACTTTTAATTTGCTTTGCAATAAATACGTTGTTTTTAATTTGTTCTCATATCTCGTCACTAACTTTACGAACAATTTATTTAACAGTTTATACGACTTATTCGCCTCCGCGTTGACCGACGACGCCGTGAATATCACGAATAGAAAAATAAAAATAATCACAAATAAAATGTAAATGAGTAGTAATTTCAGTATGCCAAAGATTGGTTTGAAAATTAAGCAATATAAAATTAATATGCCACTAGAGCCCATAGTTAGCCAAAATACTAATAAGAATTTTGACCAATAAGTTTTATTGTAGTTAGAAATTTCTTGATAAATTAAAATAATCTTGTAATGTAGCAATTCTGAATAGGTTAATTTTGTTATAGTGCAAATATATGTATTAATTAATCGAGTCTTAATTTTTAAGTAGCTTGTTAAAATAGTAAAATAGAATATTTGATACATAACAATTGTAACGATATAATAAGCAAACAACGCGGTAATTACACTGTTTAAAATGCCAAATGTAATTATACTAATTACGGTACAATTTATTGCGTAAGTAACAAGAACGAATAAACCACAAATTACTGGAAATATTTTTTCCGAATTGATATGAACGAGAAACAATAATAATCTTGTTTGTTTAATTAATTTTAGCATGTCGGCTAGTTTTTTGAGCTGTACACTAATGGGCGGACGTATACCAGCCATTACCTCAAACACCGATAAAAATGTTGGTTTAATTTTATGTACATAATTATACAAATATATAAACTGTGTAGAAATAGACAAAAAACCAAATAGAAATATTGACATGTCCAGTTCACGTCGCATGCCGTAGAAATGAGCAAAATCGCCAAATATTATAAATATGTGCACATTTTTGCCACTTATTAACATCATACAAATAAGTTTTATTAAATAGAGTAATTGCACAATAAACACCATTATAGGCTTATGGATGAATGTTCGCTCATCCGATGTATTTGTTAGCATGCATAATCCAACTCGAAACAAGTGTTTATCAACTGAGTTGAGTAAAAGATTGTGGGGTAAAACGCGACTTGCTTCATATGATTCCATTTTTATGTTAAAATTTATTAAGCAACATAATAAACAGTATACTTTTATTTAATATACATGTGAGATTTCGCAAATTCATATTTTATTGTAAAAATACAGTTTCGCAAGTAATAATAAATTAATTATGATAGTTACTTAATTATAAAAACTTGTGGTAATAAATAAAAATATACCTTAAAATAAACAGCATACAGAATATACTATACTATCATAATTAATAAAAACATATGCACGCATATATACAATAAATAAAATGTAAATATTTAATTTTAGAAATTTCAATTATTAATTAAATATAATGGATAGCACACGCACATTTATTTTATCTAATAATTTATTCCTTAATAGCATTTCTTAAAGTTTTTTTTATAAATAATTAATTATTAATTATATTAATATTACAGTGTATATTTAGTCTAAAATATATTTCAAACCTAGTTTTTATTAGTGATCTTTAAACAATTTATAAATAACTTATTGCTAAAACTATTAAAAAGTAAAAAAAATTTTAGTTAAAACTACAGTTAGATAAAGTAGTGATAATCATAATTAAACAAAATATGCCAGATAAAATAAAAATTACAAGTGCACATTTAATGTCGGGGTTGACAGTATCCATAGT
>JAQIXC010001680.1:0-13620 GCA_034697605.1 Metabelba pulverosa
TATAAAATTAATGAGTTGCACATAAATTATAATTAGCCAAATAAAAAATAGAATCTATGTTAATTTTTATGCAATTTAGTTTATTTACGTTTATTTATTATATGGAATTCTAGAAATTGTATACATAAAAAACTAAATAAAATTTAAATATGCATATTATTTTTTATAACGCTATTATTTTGTTTTAATTGTTTTAAGTACACAAGTTTGGCTTTATTTTTTAAACAAATATGTGAAATGCGCATCTCATCTACTTTTAATTTAATAAGTAATTTTATAATAATTTAATTAAACAACTATATTAAAATTATATTATCATTTTTAAAATAAAATTTTATATCAGATTTTAAGATTAATAATAAAATAATAGTTTAAATACATTGATAAAACATTTTTTAGTTTATTTTAAACCTGTTTTTATTAACACTACCGTTTATAAATAATAATACATTAAAGTGTTTACAGATCTTTTAACCTGTCTTTCTAGATTTTGCATAAATGTGAAATTTTTAATTGCCTAAATTATATCCCAAACGTATAATTATTATAAACTATGTATAATTTAATGAATTACTTTCAATATAACAATTATCCTCTATTAAACTTAAAGTTTAGTGCAGAGGTATTATGCTCATAATGGGCAGTCTTGTTTAGTCATGTATTCTCAATGTTGAATTATTCTCGATCTTGAACAATTTAGCTGGTCCCCGGGTGATTTAAGATCGGGAGGTTCTACTGTACATACAGTGCCACTGCGAGCGAGTGGTTGTATAATACACCGCTCGAGACGAGACACACGATTCTGATGACGAAATTGTTATTTTTATTCACGTTTTTTGTACGTCTTTTCACTAAATAATACTATTTTTATATTTAATAATAAATACGAATAAAAACTGCAATTATTTGATTGGAAAGTCTCGCGGAGAGGGGTGGAGGCGCTCAGGGGGTTCGCTAACGATTGTATCGAAACAATTGTTCGCTTTGATTGTCTATTTTCTAAAAATATACTTGATTGTTTAACTGCATTATGTTCTGCGCTTGTATAGCTTGCTTATGCAAATCTATTAATTTTTGTAATGTTCTTATTTTTAGCATTAGTTTATTTATTTGTTTTATTTATTTATTAATATTCATGGTTTTAATGTTCATGGCATTTGCAATAATGAGAATGCAAATGATGCTGTGCAAATTCTATTGCGAAAGTAGAGGAAATATTTTAAGCTATACTACCGGTGCGAACGTCAGTCGAGTTTTGCGATGCAATCGATTGTGGATTTGGTGTTGTTTTAAGCAATCAATTAATTACTTCTCAGTTCGTTAGTTGACTTAACGCTAATCCGGCCAAAGAGTCGGTGACTAAACCCACACTTTATTTATTTTCTCATTTCCTAATCGATAATTCAATGCTACTTTAATTTGACCCGACTTTCTATACATTTCTACACTGTACAATTATTGACTATTGTTATTGATTTTAAGCTTAATAAAGAGAAACTCATATTCAGACATAAATGTGTCGACGGCGACGAAAAAATAAGAAAAACATCCTTGCTGATTTTTTTTGGCAAGGCTGTTGCATTCACATTTACTTGTAAAATTTTTAATTTATGATGCACTTTTTAATTTTTCAAAATAGCAGCGAATTAAATAACCTTCACTACTGGCACTGTAGTCGAGATTGAGATAACGCCGTAATTATGGCTTTATTTCAAAAATTTCTATTCAATCGAAATAATATCGTAAAACACATTACCGTCTATTGCCGTCTAAATTATGCTTTATTGAACACAAATTTGACAATGTAAAATTATACCTTTTAGTCATTATATTGTGTAATGTTTTGTAAATTTTGCAATGTTGTCTGCTTAGACCAATTTGAATTTTATAAAGAACAAAAATTAACCTTGATTCATATATTACTTAATTGATGCTACTTTTTAAAAAATGAATAGTGTACATTTGATGTCATATAATTAAATCATTCTAATTATTGTCCTTTACAATTATGAATGCTAAATTATTTCAATAATTATTGGAAATGTCTAAATTTGAAATGTTTTATCAATCACATTCGATGGAAAGTTTGATGCTAACAAATTCTTCTGCTTATGATCATATTTTAGCAAATGCAAGTAAAATTTACAAGATTATTTTTTATTTTTGCAGTACAGATTACCACAAAGGCTTCTCTTTGTAAATTGGGTTTAAACAGTTTATTTTGCATTTTAACTTTTTATCTTGTTGACATTTTAATTACTTTGTATTTTGGGAAATGACATGATAATTATAAATCAAGTTCATAAGTTTATACAGATATTTTTCAATTTCATTATACATCTAATATGGTAAAAATTTGCAACTCATTAAATAGACTAAACAGTACAGTATTCAGTGTTTAGCAATATTTATTTTAACGATTAAATTATTTTGGTAATAGATTTTTGACTGTTGACAAGGAATTTGGCTATATATAGACTAAATTAATTACACAGGGTATAAACATTTTATAAACAATTATAATATACTTATTAAAATATAGATGAAATACCCAATATGTAGAGTTTGATTAATTTAATAAGTTAAATTTTGTAAACTAAAAACATAGCGCACTTATAACTTTATAAAAGTGTGTAATATTTTTTAATTTAAAAATTAAATAAAATTTATTAGATTAAAATGTAACAAGGTATACATGTCTATCATTGAATATTTCATTCAATGAATTCATTATAGAATTTTTAAATATTTATAGATTTAATAAAAGTTTAATAATACGACTCAATTTAAACTTAGAAAATTATAATTTAAACTTTATCTTTTTAAAAATTAGACCTTTAATTAAAAATTCAGTTTCACTTTACATATATATTGAAAATAAGCAGATTTTCAATTTGTGACAAAACATTGTCAATAATGACATGATTAGATAATAATTTACATAAAAACTGTAACTGTCACTTTTAATGTAAACAATAATATTCTTATATAAATCAAAAATAATTTCGACAATAATATACAGAATAATAATTAGTTGAACTCTAGTAAAACATTAAACTAAAAAATGAAGTTTTCACTAATAATATTTGCAATTCTCGTTTGTGGAATCGATGAAATATTTTCAGTTGACAAGTAATAATTGATATTGTAAAGTTTAACCTGTTTAATATTATTTTAAAACTATATATTCTTTAATTAGTGAAGCGGTTCTGGCGTTAAAGGAATTGAAATCAAAATTATATTCATTTCCTGCGTATGATAAGGACTTTTCACCCAAATTAGGCCGTAAGTTAATTAGTAAACTGTGTAAATTATAACATTTTATAACATATATACTTAATAAAACTTTAATCCAACCGTAGAAACAACTCCAGTCGACGTCGGCGTCTCATTCTTTGTAATGGATTACAAACTAATTGCTTCGGAAAAAGTGCGCAAAACTACGAATGCATTGAAAACTCAAAACTAATGAATTTTGGTTAATGTTCTAAAAACTTAGAAACTATTCATTGATATGTATTTCCGACAATCTTGGACCGACCCGCGTCTCACCAACACTCACGAGAAGGTGTACGGCGGGCAGTCAATGGCCAGCCGTATGTGGATTCCGGACACATTCTTCTCGTCGGCGATGTCCGTCAATGTCATGTCTCAGCCGATGCCCAATACGTTCGTTTCGATTGCCACTAACGGAACCATTTTGTTTAGCCAGAGGTTTGCTCGCATTCTTAACTATAACTACAGTATAACTTAACTATTCTTAGCTTTATATAATCTTGCTAATTTTTAGACTAAACTGTACTTATTTAATACAGTTGATACAGTTGTATCAGGCATGAATGTCTATTCTAATTATTTTATTTTAAAATTGTGTTAAATTAGATAGCTTGTCAAATTAATTATACTCACGAATGAGCAATCTAGATTTTACACTGAAACAATTTGCAAACTTATTTAGAATCCAGACCACAATTCGATGCAGAAACGGCACTGAAATGAATACCTACGTCTGCCCTCTAGAGATGGAGTCGTGTAAGTGCCATGCTTAATTAAATATACACCCTTCACTCTCAATTGTTAATTGCAATTGAAATTAATCAATTTAATATAGATGGTTATAGCATGAAAGACATCAAATATGCATGGTTGAAAGGACCAACAAATTCGACTAAAGTTACGGAACATGACGTGACGGACGATAAATATGTGGTCGAGAGTGTGGAGGCACTCGAACGGACCGAATCGCTCTCCAGTATGACTGCTCTCTACACTGTTTTAATTGCTATTTTTTAGTTAAATTTTTTACTTTTGTATCTTGGTAAATTTCAGCCGGCAATTATAGTCGATTGAGTGCGGAATTTAACATGAAAAAGAGATTGTCCAGACTACCTGAGACCACCACTCCAATCGCTGGTTAAATTGTACTTGGCACAACAAGCAAACAAATGATATTTTTGTTAAAATTATTAAATCTATAATTTCTGTTTTAATATTTCGTTTTTATGCAAAATTATGCATTGTTGTATTTTGCAATTTAAAATAAGTTGTTTTTATAGCTGATTATTATTTTGCAACAATGTTTAAAAATAAAATCAAACTGACATTGCAGCTGGGTATAAAATTTGCAATAGTAACTTTATTTCATCAATTTTTATACAATAATTTGTTATTTATACATTGTAATACTATTGTTTTAAATATGTTGACAAGAAAATAAGCCAAAGTTTATGAAAACAATTATTACAATTAATATATCCTATCATGCATATTTTACGACTTGATCTGGACTTTTTTTCCAAACCTAACTCTGAGAAAACAACGAACACAGCGCGATATGTTTTTATCAAGAACATTTATATATTATTATAATTGTTATTTAGTTTAGTAGAAATATTATTTTGTTATTTTAATCAAATTTCATACAGTAATTATTGGAAATGTCTAATTTGGAAAAGTTTTATTAATCAAATTCAATGGAAAGTTTGATGCTAATTTTTCTGGTTATGATCATATTTTAACGAATAGGTGTAACGGTAAAATTTACAAGCTTATTTTATAAATAATACATATTATTATAAAGGCCTCTCTTTGTAAATTAAGTTTAAACAGAGTATTCAATATATATTTTATTAAATTATCATTGACATTCTAATTACTTAGTATTGTATTTTTGGAAATGACATGATAATTATAAGTCAAGCTACTTAATTTATTCAGACATCTAACATGCTTAAAATTTGCAATTGCTGGAAAGACTGAACAATACAGATTCAGTGTCTAGCAATATTTATTTTAACAAATAAATTATTGTTTTTAATAAAGAATTGACTGTTGGCAAGGGATTTGACTATACATAGATTATATAAATTATACAGGGCATGAACACTTTTTAATTAATTCTAAATAGTAAAATAATTATAATAAATATAAAATTTATACTATGCAAAGGTTGATTAGTTCAACAGGATATATTTTGTAGATTTTTATTTATTAAATAATAAGCAATTTCTAGTTTAAAATTTGATCTAGTTAAAAATCTTGAGAATATTATGTTTATGAAATTATTAGTTTAATCCTTTTGAAACTTCAATCCTTTGATAAAATATGTTTCAGTAAATTCTGAAATTCATATAAATTTATTCGTCAAATTGTTTACAAATGTTTATATCTTAATTATATTGATATCATAAAAAACAAGTTTATTACATAAACTTGCCAAATCAATGTTATGATTTGGTTAGAAATTCTGTGAAAGTTGTATTTATATTAATATCAGTTTATTCATTTATCAATTTAATCCTTTGATACTTTATTACCGGTACTTTGATTAAAAAAATATTTTACCATTAATTCTGAAATTAATATGAAATTATGCGTTAAATTGTTTATATTAAAGCTTATCATGCTTCCAATGTATACAAACAACTTTACATGCAGGGTATAAATATCAAAGAATTTTTTAAATGATAAATTAATAAGTTTTGATCTATTCAAAGAGTAATTACTAATTATAATTTACAATTAAAAGCAATAAAAGAGTCTTCAAGTATGATGAAGTTGTTAATAATATTTGCAGTCATTTTTGTATGCAAAGCCAAAAACATCCCAGTGGAAAAGTAACTAGATTTTATTAATCTGTAATAATCTATAAAAATAATATAATTCTAATGTTTAGCGACGAAGTGCTGGCAATTAAAGAACTGAAGTCTCTATTAAGTGATGGAACGTATGATAAAGATATTTCACCCAAATTGGGCGGTCAGTTGATTATTCTTATTATTTATAAAAATTTATATTGCTAAAATATATCTGCAAATATTAAATATTAATATCTTATTATTTAAACAGAGAATAGCGCCGTTGGCGTCGGGTCTACGCTATATGTCATGGATTACAAACTAATGCCTAACGAAAATGTGCGACAAATTAATTATATTTACTATTATTTTAAAAATCTAATTAATTATTATTATAATTATAGCATCTATTCATTGATATGTATTTCCGCCAAATGTGGTCCGACTCCCGACTGGCCAGGACTCGCAGCAGCGCTAATGTTTTCGGCGGCCAATCACTACTCGAGCAGATCTGGACGCCCGACACGTTCTTCCCGTCGGCCGTATCGGTGAAGACATTCATATATCCGACGCCTAATACGTTCGTTAGATTCGCGTCGAACGGAACGGTCTTTAATAGTCATAGGTTTGTGAAACTTATACAGTATTTGAAATTTTTATTTTTAATCATTCTTTTAAATACTATAAATAGACTGCAAAACGTTATTCGGTGCACGAAATCAACTGAAGACGAGTCGTATGTCTGTCCTTTCGAAGTCGAGTCCTGTTAGTAATTGCTTTCTATTATTATATAAAAATATTGATATTTATAAATAATTTAATAAATTGTTAACTATTCCCACAATCAGACGGCTATTCAACGAAAGATATTGCCTATAATTGGGCAAAAGGTGACGATTCGGTCAATTATACCAAACATAATACCTCCGATTCGTTGTATAAGATTTCCGCCAAAAATGTTGAAATCAAAACCGAAACACTATCAAGTTAGTAATTACTTCATGCTATTTTATGTAAAATTCGAATTTATAAATCTAATATTAAATTACTATTTTAAATGATCTAGCTGGAAGTTATAGCCGACTTATTGCCACTTTTACGCTAAGAAAACAATGAAAACACCGCTATATGTTTATATCAAGATTATTTATATATTATTACAATTGTTAGATTGATTGTAGTAAAATTATCTTGCTTAATTATGTTCACTAACTAAATATGAACAAATATTTTGTAAAAGAAATTAAGATGTTATATGCATTTTACAAATTTTATTTTATACATATTATAAAGTACAAATTTTATTATAATATTGAATTAAAAAATACATTTTAATTTTTAACGAATTTTGAAATGATTAATCTTATTTATCAAAATCAGTTGTTATAAGCAAAAATGGTTAAAGGATTATACACTTAATAGTATAAAGTTTATACAGTGAAATTAATTAAATGCATCAATAATTTAATCAAATTACTTAACATATAATAAAATTAATGAAAAATTTTTATACAAATTTGAAAATATTTTTATTGAAAGCAAATTAATATCATTAAATAATAAATCTTTCTGTATAAACTTGCCAAATTAATGTTTTGGTTCACTCCTTTGATAAAAATTAAATTACAGCTAACTATAAAATTCACATGAATTTATTTATCGAATTGTTTATATTAGCACTTATCAAATTTTTAATATATACAAATAATATTTTTTAGAATCTATAAATACCTATTCTTTATTTCAAACAACTAACAAGTAAGTAGTGCAAGTTAAATTAATAAAAGATACATAGTATTAAGTGTTATTTTAAAATTTAAATAATAATGAAGCTGTTAATACTATTTGCAGTTATTTTTGTGTGCAAAGCCAGAAATATTCCTGTTGAAAAGTAACTAGACTAATATAAGTCTTATTAATAGATCTAAAATTAAGTTAAAATATTTAATTCTAATGTTTAGCGACGAAGTGCTGGCAATTAAAGAACTGAAGTCTCTATTAAGTGATGGAACGTATGATAAAGACATTTCACCCAAATTGGGCGGTCAGTTAACTTTATCAATTACTAAATTTTAGCATACAGTATATTGCTTAAATATTAATCTAAATATTCAAATATTTAAATTTTCTGAACAGAGAATAGTGCGGTTGACGTCGGGCTTACGGCATATATAATGGGTTTCGAACTAATGCCAAACGAAAATGTGCGACAAATTAATGCAATATTTCATTAATAAAACAATTTAATTAATTAATTGTTTATTTTGGATAAATTATAGCATTTATTCATTGATATGTATTTCCGCCAAATGTGGGACGACTCCCGACTGGCCAGGAATGGTAGCAACGCTAACGTCATGGGCGGCCAATCACTACTCGAGCAGATCTGGACGCCCGACACGTTCTTCCCGTCGGCCTCTTCGGTGAAGACATTGAAGTATCCGACGCCTAATCTCTTCGTCAGAGTCGCGTCGAACGGAACGGTCTTTAATAGCCATAGGTTTGCTAATTTTATATTGGATTTTAAATTATACTGTCTAGTTTAGTATTTCTAATTTGATAATTTTATATAAATATATGAATTAGACTGCAGAACATCATTCGATGCTCGAAATCCACTGAAGACGAGTCGTATGTCTGTACTCTTGCAGTCGAGTCATGTTAGTAATCGCTTACTATTGATAAAAATATTATTCATTAACTAATTATTTGATTAATTGCTAATCATTTCCACAATCAGACGGCTATTTAGCGAAAGATATTGCCTATAATTGGGCAAAAGGTGATGATTCGGTCAAATATCCGGAACAATACGTTTCCAATTCGTTCTATAAGATTGTCGACAAAAATGTTGAAACCAAAAACGGAACAATATCAAGTTAGTATTTACTTCGTGCTAGTTTTATTAAATTTCTAGCCAAATATTTATTTGAATTTACCTAGCTGGAACTTATAACCGTGCTGAAGTAACCTTTATGCTAAGAAAACAATGAAAGCACCAGCATATTGTTATGCTATTTTTACAACTCTAATCGTTAGTTTTTAGAAAATTATATGTATAAATAATATTAAATTTAATAACATATTTATTATTTCGATATTATAAAGTACAAATTTTAATGTAAAACGCATTATAAAATAAATTTTAGTTTATAACCGTATTTAATATATATTTTGTTTAAATTTATCTTGCTCATCTCATCTCTTTCCATATCTTATCTCATTTAATATGCATAAATTCTAAACATATTATAAAATTTTGTTTTTATCAAAATACAATCATAATATGAAACCTTAATAGATGTACATTATTACAAGTTTAGTAAAATATAAATTTAAACGCTGTAAATATTTGTTATGCAGTATATTATTTTATTTTATTTTATCAAATTTATTATATAGTGTTCGATGCCATTTTATAATTAACAAAATTTGGTTTTACACTGAATAATTTTGGACAATTAATTAGATTCCATAACATAATTCAATGCAAAATGGCATTGAAATAAATGCTTATGTCTGCCCTCTCGAGATCGAGTCGTGTAAGTGCCATGCTCAACTGAAAATTCAGATTTGATATTAACTTAATGTTAATGATTTGATGTTAATGTTTGAAATAAAAATTTATTTAAACTAAATGATATGAACGACATAAAATGGTACATGGTCATTTCATGAGCCGAATGACGACTACATTTAATGTAGACATTGATGCGACGGATGATAGTTATGACATTACAGGGTTGACGGCACTCGGACAGGACGTACAGGTCTCGAGTATGACTGCTCTATACAGTTTATTTTTTTTAATTAACTAGTATAAATATATTATTTTTACCTTGATAAAATTCAATTGACTGGAAAGAAATAAAAAATAAACACTAATTGAAATCACTACTCCTATCGCAATAGGCTAATTGATGATTCGTACGGAAAAGAGAGGAAAAACTTTTTTACAAAATTTTCAGTTAACATGTTTTATACTATTTATAATGTAAATACAAATTACGACAATATATAATTATTATAAGTTATAAATTTGCAAATAAGTTTTTCCTCTCTTTTCCGTACGATTCAACAATTGTACGTGGCAAAAGAAACAAAACAGAATTTAGATGTTAAAATATTACAGTTTTTATTATGCACAAAATCTATATAGATTTCGATAATTATAAAAAATAAACTAGTTTTATAGCTTATTATTATTTTAAAACAATGTTTAAAAATAATTTTTTTAATAAAATAAAATTGATAACTCTACACTGCAACTCCATTTGGCCAAATATATACGTTTAAAATGTAATTTTATATTTTAAATAGTAATTTGTATTATTAGTGTAATTAATTAAACCAAGGTAGTCTTATAACTTACTATAATTATTATAAATTAAGGACAATTACATTTAAGTTTAATTAATTATTTGCAAAATCTATGAAGCCTAAAAATCCAAATGCCAAGTCTAAAAATTCCTAGATATATACTTCCAGACTATTTTAACACTGTAAATTACGATAACATGTTTATAATTAAAAACAGCTAAAATAGTTTATAATTTAATAGATTAATATAATTTTCTTTTATCAGTTATTAATTAACAATTTATCAACTTCTAAACTTATTAAGCAACCTTTGGTTTAATTTTAATACTAAAATATAAACTTATTACTGTATATTGTTTTATACAACAGGTTACAACAAAGTTTACACTTTACAAAATATAAATTAGAAAAATATAATATAATATAATAATTTTAATCGAATTATTAACATGTGATTAAATTAATACAAATGTTATCAAAATATTTTTATGCAAGTTTTTAAATATTTATAATTGAAATAAATTAATATTATTAAAAAACAAAATTTTCTTCATAAACCTGCTAAATCAATGTTTAGGTTTAGATAAAAATTCTACGAAAATGTTATTTACGAGTTATAACCGTTTATTCAATTATCAGTTTAATCCTTTAATAGAAATAGATTTCAGTTTAGTACGAATAGTACGAATTAATTTATCAAATTGTTTATATTAGCACTTTTTAAATATATACAAACAACATAATTTAAAATGTATAAAAATCTAAAATGTTCTCTATTTCAAATTATATAACAAGCTCTACCAACATTTGCAAGTTTAACTATTGAAAAAATATAATATAAAGTTTATTTTGTATTATAATGAAGCTGTTAATTCTATTTGCCGTTATTTTTGTGTGCAAAGCGAAAAACATTCCTGTTAAAAAGTAACTATATGATCTATTAATCAATATAAGAACTGTTTAAAAATTCATTTCTAATGTTTAGCGACGAAGTGCTGGCAATTAAAGAACTGAAGTCTATATTAAGTGATGGGACGTATGATAAAGATATTTCACCCAAATTGGGCGGTCAGTTGATAATAGCAATTAAGTTTATATTAATAAATACATATTTATTTATTTAAAATGTATCTGTATATTACTCGAACAGAGAATAGCGCCGTTGACGTCGAGGTTACGGCGTTTGTCATGGATTACAAACTAATGCCAAACGAAAATGTGCGACAAATTAATGCAATATTTTATTATTAAAACAATTTAATTAATTAATTGTTTGCTTTTGGATAAATTATAGCATTTATTCATTGATATGTATTTCCGCCAAATGTGGGACGACTCCCGACTGGCCAGGAATGGTAGCAACGCTAACGTCATGGGCGGCCAATCACTACTCGAGCAGATCTGGACGCCCGACACGTTCTTCCCGTCGGCCGTATCGGTGACGCCATTCAAGTATCCGACGCCTAATCTCTTCGTCAGAATCGCGTCGAACGGAACGGTTTTTAATAGTCATAGGTTTGATAATCTTATGTTGGATTTTAAATTATACTGTCTAGTTTAGTATAGTATAGTATTTTTGATTTAATAATTCTATACAAATATATGAATTAGACTTCAAAACATCATTCGATGCGCGAAACATACTGAAGACGAGTTGTATATTTGTAGCCTCGAAGTCGAGTCCTGTAAGTAATTGCTTTTATTATTCAATTAAAATCTTATTTATTTTTACAAAATATTTAATAAATAATTGTTAAATATTCTTACAATCAGATGGCTATTCAATGAAAGATATTGCATATAAGGCAAAAAGTAATGATTCGGTTCTCATTAGCCAACATCACACTTCGTTGTATAAGATTGTTGACAAGAATGTGCAAGTCAAAAACGAGAAACTATCAAGTTAGTAATGACTTCATGCTGTTTTAATTAAATTTTAATTAAATAATAATTTTAATTTATCTAGCTGGAAATTATAGCAGAATTGAAGTAAACTTAACGTTTAGAAAACGATAAACAAACGGATAAAATCTTTTATTAAGATTATTTTATTAAGCTCTAGTTACTTGTTTGTAGCAAAATATTAATTAAACAATAATGCATATTATATTTGTACAAATTAAAATATGATATATTTAAGAAATTAACATACAAATTACAAATTTTATTAAGACATTTTGCATTTTTTATTATTGAAAAAAAATAATTGCAATCAATATAATAATTATTCTAAACATGTTTTAACCGCTTTATTTCATCTTAATTAAGTGCTAAGGTTTTATTATAAAATTTTTTATATTGATTACATATATTTCAGTCTGTAATTCTAAACATTGTAAAGTATTATTAAAGCTTTTAGGTTATATTAAATTTATACTAAGTTATTATAATTATTTATTCATCTTTAAATTTGATAAATGCTTAACTAATAGATTTATTATAGATAAAATTTTAATTTTATATAATATTATATAAACAATAAAGATAATATCAAAATTAATTTAGATTAATTAATTGTAAGCTAATTTTTAACTATCGGTTATTACTAGAGTATTTACATCTTAAAATAGTTATGTAGTTTTAGTTAACCTTCATAATTATTTTTTAATTATTTTAAAATTTTGTTGTTTATTCCTCAAAATATTAAAGCATGTAATCTTTATATCAAGTTTATTTTTAAATTAAATAAACATATTTAAGAGATTTATTTTAGCTAATCTTATTTTAGATCAAACTTTAAATTATATATACAGTATATTATGTTTCATAAAAAGCAAAATATTAAATAAGCCGTAAAAACAGTATAATATACGCATTTGATTGCGTCATACTCGTCCAACCATGCTTAAATCAGCTAGTATGCACTCGGTCTTCGTACTTCTCACCTGAAATTTTGATAAAAAATATCAAAACACACTTGTTGTAATTTATTTGAATTATTCTACCATTCTTATTTTATATAACCACATTCGATTACTTCCAATAACTGTAAGCATATTGAATTTTAAAAATTATAATGCTATTTAATATTATTATAACATAAAAATTTAATAATCAAATGTAAAATCAAATTAAAGTGGTAAGTCAATTCAATTTACATTAAAAGTACCTTGCTAAATTAACCCTGAACTAATAAACGTTTGGTTAATGTCAGTTCGGCAACAATTCCGTCGGAAACTATTCCGTCGCCTCCTCTGAGGCGTGTCTTTGTATGCGAGTGAGT
>JAQIXC010001681.1:0-13616 GCA_034697605.1 Metabelba pulverosa
CTTGATAGATTTTGCTTAACTTTACAACAACAACGCAACCAGATTTAAATTACCATTTATAAAAAGGGAAGCATTGCTTATATTCTACATATTGTTTTAAAAATATAAATACTTTTTAAAATTGAAATATTAATTTAATAGTAATTTTATAAATATTAATTTATTGATTAAAATAAAATATATTGAATATATAGTATATAAGAAAACTATAATATAAAAAATAATATGAAAATTCTTAGCAGCTTCTTTTCCTTTTTATAGCACAAGCTACATTTTAATTAAACAAAATAATTATATTAAAGGATTTAATAAACAGTATGATATTTCAATATGTAACGTCTTATGTAATATACAGTATTATACAGTATACAGTAATATACAGTATACAGTAATATACAGTATACAGTATACAGTAATATACAGTATTATATTATACAGTATTAAAAAGTTTAATTATATAGATGTAATGCATAAATTGTGAAAAGATTTAAACAGTTTATAATAACATAACAATATAAGTTAGTTTACTACGAATGTAAATATCTGTAACTAATAATTAAATTAAGTTAAATAATAAATAAAATTATATAAAGCTTAAATTATATGAATAAATGTCAAAGATTATTAACATTTCAGTAATCAAAATTACTGTATCATTAATATACTGTTTATTTATTACATATTTTGATTTATCATTTGCTATAACCAACAAAATTATATGGAATAACGAACTTGCTAAAATATTATTTAGAATTAAACTTATTTATTTAAGCGTTATTCGTGTATATGGACCGTCTGAGAGGTAACATCCGTATCCGCCGCTCAAACCGATTGTTTTTGCATTTCATGACTGACTCGACTTTGAAACCAAAAAACGTGTTTTCGTTTCGATTTCCGGTCTATTTGTAAAATTCAATCATATTTTCAATTGATTTTCGTTTTAATTAATTCGTTTGAATTTGCAGTGAAAATGAGCGCAAATATGAGTGAATTGCAAATTAAAGGCAATCAGCGATCGGGCAGTGAATCGCGCGATTCGTTCGACCGCTTCGGCGATGAGTTCTGCGAAGAAGTCTTAAGTTATCTCTCATTCGACGACTCGTTTCGCTTCGAATGTGTGGCCAAACAGTGGAACCGATCGACACATCGAAGACAACACTCGCTATCGATTGACGAGAATTTGGAGCAAAAACTGAACGCATTATCCAAAGCGAAGGCATTGTCTGTATTCGAGTCGATACTGAAAAAGCGGCGAAACATAACTCAAATTCATTTCAAGAATTACTCGAATTCTCTTCCAATCAATTCAAGCGATTTGTTTGCATTGATTGAGAAATATATTCCGAATTTAACGGAAATTGAATACAATTTCTATTCACTAAACGTCGAAACAATTAATGCGTTTTTCGCGAAATACGCGAAACAAATGCAAAGAATTCGTTTCGATTCGCAAGTCATCGCCGAAGACGTGAAGTCGTGTTTCGCGCGAAACGTCAAACTCTGCGATGATTTACGGGAACTGATGGTCAACGACGAGAGCGGCGACGGATTTCGACTACTGGCCATCGATCGCGACGTTGCGTACAATTGATTGGAGAGACTATACGCGCAGATCGACGCCGAAGACATACGCGAAGAGTTCGCGATTTGCGCGAAACGGTTCGCAAAGAGTTTGACTGAAATTCAATTCATTGTTTGTCGCGGTTTGTGCGACGACTGCGTCGGTAGTCTCGCGACTGGATTGCAGGCAATGCCGGCGTTGACGCGAATCGTCTTTGTTTTCGGTAGGGGAGAGCCGTCGCTTGACTTGTTTCGTACAATTGCCGACAATTGCCCGCAACTGACGGCAGTGACGGTAAATGTCTTCAATTCGCCGCTTTCGGGTCAAGTGTTTGATATATTGGCGCGAATTAAGTCATTAAAGCGTTTGGAAGCCGACTGTCGAGAGATCCAAATGACGGCAACCGACGAACGAGTCGTGCGTTTCGAGCGCTTAACGCATCTGTCGATCGATTTGCCGAAAGACGCGATTAATTGGTTTCTCGAGTCAGTCGTCGCCCGAATGCCGACACTTCGCGTTCTGGCCATTGATCTGAAGGAGCGGTTGACGAGCGAAGCGCTCGATTTGGTCGCACGACTGCCGAAGCTATCGCTGATTCGCTTCGTTTCGCTCCGTTTTCTAACCGTCGCTAATGTGCGCCAACTGTTCGACAAATCGCTGTCTATTCGCGAGATTCGTATAAATTGCGGAATTCTTTCGCCGTTTAATCGCAACGAATGGGAACTCATTTTCCTTATGTATACGTTAACTCACGATTTATCATTATAAATACATAAATATGTATTGATACTAAATACAGTGCATTGTATTTTGATTATGTTATAAATTATAAACATTAAGTTAATTTTGAAATTAATAACAATTTATTCGAAACAAATCCATTGAAGTCTATACTATGAAATAACCATTTTATATAATCCTATATATTTATACTGTATAATATCAAACAAACAAATAAATACTTGTTTGTATATCATAAATGAAAAGGTAATCTATATTTCAAAATATTTTTTTATAATTAAGTATATGTTGTTTGCAAAATAATAACTGTGTAATTCAGTAAAAAGATAAATATCTGTTGAAAAGATTTGTTCAAATTAGTACAACATTTGTCATATTTATTGAAAATATTTCTCAATACCGACCGGAATAAGAGTAGTCTTTTGGAGTGAAGCGAAGCCACCGATAGTGAAGCGAATGTTTGTTTTTCGGCAAACGTCGGCAAACATAAGCCATTCCTTAGACTCAGAGTCAGACAAATCGGTTGAATCGTATTTACGCAGAATTGCGGAGATTTTCGCCGCCCTTTCCGGTACTAATCCGCAGACAAAACACCCGATTATTAACTCCGATAACGATATAAATGCAGTGAATGCTAGTATTTGTACGAAATCTTTTAAACCGGGATTCTTCCGTAGCAAACAAACTACATAGATGTTTATCATTAAATTAAAAATACAAATTGCTATGTTACTAATTCGTATTAGGGCTAATTGAGAATCCAATTCTTCTACTGTTTCGCATATTTTAACATAGAGCTTTTTATTTTCTAATATGCAATTTGAATTTGGAATAAATAATCTTGATTGTTTTGCCCTATTGTCTTTGTCAATAGCTAAATAAATTAATAAAATTAAATATTATTAATGTGAAATATTAATTAATTAATAGGATACTTAATTTAAACGTTGTAATTTGGTTTATTTCATACCTCGCAGTGTTGCTAAATTTTCATTTAAATTATCGCAAATACTATCAAGTATCTTAGTAATAAAAATCGCCATTATCCATGTTAATGCTTGCAATGACCATGTACAAACAAATGTACACATGTTAGACAATAAAAAGAATATACGGTTATAATCTAAACTATTCATAAAACTAAATCCAATAGTTATTATTAGCAGTGTCAAAATATAAGAAAACCATATACAAAATATTAGTACTATTTTACATGACACTTTTAGTAAGATAAGCTTGCTTAAGTTAGCCATAAAAATTGTCAAAAATCTAAATCCATTTTTATTGACGAAATAAAAAGTATATATTTTTACGAAATAATGCATTGAAGCCATCAAAAAGAACATAATATTTAAGTTTCGATTACTATCTATCACGTTTGTTTGCTGCTCAACATATTTAAAATTAATTGAAAAAAGTAGAATTTGCGCCAATAATAAGCATGATAAAATGGTGCCGAAGACATAGCCGTAGTATTTGTAGATTCGGCGGACAGTCAGCACTCCATTGCAGTCGACGTCGAGTCCACCGAATGTTATGCCGAGAATGCGATGAAACCAAAGCACGAGTCGAGTGATTGATATTAGATTACGGTTTAAGTAATTAATAAAATTGAAATTTTTAATTGATATCATTGCAATTATTAATACAGTAATTTATTGATGTTAGAATTAAAGTAAAATTTAAGAAATTATTTTTGATGCAAAGTCATTTATATAAGCAATATACTGATGAGAAAATTAATCATGTATGATACAGTAGAAATGTTTAAACAACTTAGTTAAATATTTATTTTAATAAAATTTTATTTAGATTATTTAGGATTATAATATTAATAAATTATTTGAATAAATATATCTTAAGTTTATCAAGAAAATTAATATTTACATTTACTTTATGTTAATTAAATAACTGTTTGTATAATAAAGTAAACGTTAATTCATTTATAGAATATGTGCAAAATAATTATATCAGTACAATATTTATGCAATGTTGAAACTTTTTATTTGTACGATATAAATATCTCTATACACAAAAAAGAAATTAAACACTCAAATAAAAAAGTTAAATGATTTAATTTAAAAATCTATCTGAAATATATCACTAATTCAAATAAATTGATAAGTGTCACACTCTCAATATTTATTTTTATTGAAATTTGTACATTCCATTAATTCTCTCTATTCAATATATAAATGAATTTCTACACCAATGATAAAGTTTTGTTATTTAACTATTGTAACAGGTTTCTTTTACGCAATAATAAATATATGTACATGTGGCAATAAATAAATTAAATTGCAAATCATATTATTTTCAAATCATTTTATATTCATATTGAAATTTTATACAGTATAATCAATGAGATATATAATGTGTCTTGTACACTGCTTATTGTTATAATAATAGAAAAGATAATACCTTGAAAAGAAAAAAAAACATAACGCATCAATATTTTTACATTAAAATAATAACCGACATTATACTGTACATAAAAATGTTTCACATTAATGTCTAAATAATTTAAATGTTAAGCTTATCTATTAATGTTAATATTTAGCAGGTAGAATAAACCATTTGTTTCCACGCCAATCGGATTTAATTGTACAGCAATTAAAAGAAAAAAATTCAAACATTAGTTAACATTTATACCAAAAATTAGCGGAAAATCACTGGCAGTTTGGCGGTAATGATGGGTCAACTCTACTGCTTACTCGACTACTACATAACAAACAACGGATTTTACCGCCGATTAAAGCCTCGCTTCTGGCCAAATTGTACCCGATTTTGACAAATATTGTAGATTTGGTAATTATGATGTATATTTTGCATAGCATAATTTGTTTTTACTAAAGTTTCGTGTTATATTTGTTAAATTTTCAAGCACTGTGAGATATTTACACATATATAAAAATTCCAAATCAATATGTAATACTAAATAAAGTTTAGATAAATTATATAAATTTTTATCAATTATTTGAAATAAATCGAAATAATTTGAGATACTTGATTTATAATAAAAATTTAACTTTAATGAATTTAATAATTTACAGTTTTTGCTTATTTAAATTAAAATCTCATGTAATAAATTGCTAAGTTCACATGTAATTTCTAGGAGAGTTGATATGTGACTTTAGAGAAAAATTTATTCAGCATATAATATGAAATTATATTTGTATTTGTTTTAATACAAATTAAAATATTTAAAACAGCTCATTATTAATAACAAATTGATTAAAAACAATTTTATAATCATTTGAATAATCAAATAATATATTTTTTAATTTTTCCAAAAGCATTTTTTATAATCTAAAATAAATTTAAATAATTTGTATAAATAGCTATTGAATTTTGTAAATTTTGAATATTTTGTAATAATTCTTTCATAAAATATTTATGTTGTGTTATGTTGTAAAATTTTATGTTTTTTATATTGTTCTGATATTTTATTTTTAAAAAATTTTACGAATTGATGAACATTTATATAAACATTTAGTATACTTTTTTATATATTTTTTAAAATATAAAATTATATTTACTAAAATAGATTCTATTTTAATAATCTAACATGTTATAATAAATAATGTTTATATTTATAAATTTTTTAAAAATAGTATTAATAATAAATTAAAATTATTTTTTTTAATTAATGAAATTAATTTTAAATCTATTATAAATTTACATTCTTTCAAATGAATATTTAGTTAGCATTGTTTATTTACTAATTCGGAGCGAGACAAATTCTCAAACGATAAATATGGTAGCTTTATTGCACCTAATTTGTCATGAAAACGCAACATGGAGTCACGCATAGTATTTTTACATTGTTGCAATTGCTCATAGAGACTTACAGTGTGATTGTTATCACTAATATTGCAATCATTTCCAGTTACATTTTTTAAATTCATTTAATATCGCTTTTTATTAAGTATATAGATAAACCTGATACGCATCTGTTAATAGATAACACATCCTCGCAAAAGGAGTTAACATGATTTAAAACTTTTTATTAGAAATAGCATTAATCTCATCCAAAGTGATGAAGGAAATGTTGACAGTTGCGCCACTGCTGCTCGGCGTTAATGGCATAATTAAAAAATAGTTAATATAGTTTCAATAACTTTACTTAATAAACCAAATTTATTTTAAAATGCAATTTATTGTTAACTTTTAATTTTATTATATTTCTAAACATAATCCATATAATTGTAATTTGAATAATACTTGTGGTAATAAATGAAGTATACAAATATTTCGCTATTATTTAAATTCACAGGCATAATTTATTTTACGTAAAATAACAAATGCTAGATATTCTAGCAAAAATAGACGTTTATGGTTTCAAATGTCGTTTTTTTTGCACACATATGCAGTGTGAACGCTGACAATATATAGAACATTGGATTTCTAGAGTATTGTGTTATTGTGCTTTCTAATTCACGACTATAACTTTCTCCTTATTTTCCTCTATGCTCTATTACCGTCAACACGACACTCTCGAACAATTGTGTTTTGACTCTTTATACTTCTCATATTCTTGTCTCCATCTCACTTTTTACATTACAACTTATTGCTAAAATAAACTCGACATGAGGAACAAAAAAAGCAGAATCTGTAACAAAAGCCGAAAAACTGCATAGGTTGTGAGCATTACTACCATTATTACCAATACTGGGGTTTATTGTTGTGTTTGAGAAAAAAATTTAAATCCGTCACTATTCTATGGCAAACTTTTAGTGCATTTTAAATGAGCGCCAAGATGGTGTAAGTGCGAAGTGTAAGAGATATGTGAAATTATTTGAAAAAGGAACTGATCGTAAATAATAGGCAAAAAAGTAATACTTAAGTTGCAATTTGCGCAGAGTTTGCACTTTTCGAATCAAACGCACTAGACGCGAGCAAACGGCTTAGGCGTTGCAAAGGCACTGGCTGTTGTTCCGTTGGCTATGCATTCTTCTGGTTCTCCAACACACGCCAAACAATTATAAATATTGTCGACATTTTTGTCAAAAACAGGCTTGTCTAAGGCTGAGAGCAACGTGTTTTGTCTCAAAGAGGAGAGACAGAGACGAGCGCTTGACCCTCAGACCAATGACAGGCCTTAGTTCGGAGACAAAGGACTGAAGTGAGTGCGAGCGCTGAGGCGCGCACTATACTTCCTATCAGTTTTTGTCTCCGGACTGTTTAGTCGTAGCGTTTATCGCTCTTCGCCTTCGTTTCTCTATACCGGGTTTTCGAGCCATCACGGCGTTAATTGTATTTTAAAACCGAGTTTTTAATAAAGTTTTAATTTTTTAAAAATGTTGTTTGCGTTGTGTGTGTTGTTGTGTGGTTTGCGCGAGACGAGTGAGTGTCGTTTGGTTTGGCGTGTGTTTGGGTTGAGCACCGGGAAAAGCACCGGGACGTCGAGGAGTGGCCGATAAGGACGACGCGGACAACGATGACGATCACAGGTTTAGTCACCGGTTTGTGTTTTAATTATTATGATTATTATTATTACATAATTAGCACAAAATGTGCTCTCAGACCGACGGTCTCGCTCCAGCTTATGGTTTAATGTTTTCCACTCTCCGAAAATATATTTTCACTGTTGCTCCCGCTTATCCCTTTCCTCCCTTCTTTTCTCAATAATGGCTTTTTATGCCAAAAAAGCACGATATTGTACCGGTCGGCGGTAGCGTACTCTTTGCATTGCGCGACTAAACGTCAATTTCACTTTTACTCCCATTTCCGAATTCTCTTTATAACCGAGTCGAAGACGACTCCAAAAGGAAAGACGCTTATGACTTTGTGTTTGACTCCCATTTCCGAATCCTTTCTTTAACCGAGTCAAAGACAACTTCAAATGCAAAAACGTCTTTGACTTTGTGTTTGACTCCCTATTCCCAATCCTTTCTTTAACCGAGTCAATAACAACTTCAAATGCAAAAACGTCTTTGACTTTGTGTTTGACTCCCTATTCCGAATCCTTTCTTTAACCGAGTCAATAACAACTTCAAATGCAAAAACGTCTATGACTGTGTTTGACTCCCATTTCCGAATCCTCTCTATAACCGAGTCGAAGACGACTGCAAAGGCAAAAACGCTTATGACTTTGTGTTAGACTCCCATTTACGAATCCTTTCTTTAACCGAGTCAAAGACGACTCCAATAGCGAAAACGCTTATGACTTCGTGTTAGACTCCCATTTCCGAATCCTCTCTGTAATTGAGTCGCAAATCGACTTCAAAGGTAAAGACACCTAAGATTTCTCTTGAATGACTCTTCTTTCCTGTTCTTCAAATAATTAAGTCGCAAATCGGCTTTAAAAGTAGAAACACCTAAGATTTCCCTTGAACGATTTCTTATTCCTGTTTTTTACTTAATTAAATTAAAACAACTCCCGAGGCCTAGACGCCCAAGGGTCTTCCGTTTCGGCGACTTTACCGAAGTCGACCCGATTGCAGTGTATTCGCTCAATTTAACCTTAGAGTTAGTTACAGTTAATTCAAAAACTAGTTCTCAATTAATAGGCCAAGAGCGGCTTACTTTCTGCATATCTTTGTGTTCTTAATAATCTTCCGTTCCGTCGACTTCACCGTAGTTGACCCGATTGCAGTGTATTTCATAAACGGAATATTATTCTAAAACTATCAAACCCTATTCACTCGATATTCACCAGTCGTGCAATTGTACAAGATCGTGTCGCCGGCCGGACATTTTAAAAATTATACAATTGCTAATCGCAGGTAAGACTTGATTTAGCTTTAAAACTGTGAACCAGAGTGAGTAAACACCCCTAAACAATTTAAGAACCGCGATTAATACCAAAAATAAATAAACACCCGTAAGATACCGACACCTAGCGGAAAGCGCCGACACTGAATGGCCAAAATCGCTATTAGCTACAATTTATAATCACGACAATATTACTGTTGAACAATTATATGCATGCTAGTTTTAATCAAATATATTAAAATTAAAATTGATATTTTAATAACGTATATTGAATTTTGTTTTGCGACTAAAAATAAGCATAATTTAGGATTTAGTCGTCCAACTTCGTGAACCCTTGTTCTATCATTATATTCGGAACGCATTTTACTGCTTCTTGTATTTTGCTAATTATTTCATTAAAATATTATACGATTAGTCCAAAAAAGATAATATATTTGCAAAAAAACATAGTCACCCTAAATATCATAGTACAATATCAAAAAATCGAAGTAGAAAGCAATAATATTAGAATAAAAGTTATATTAGATTAAACAAATTTATAACAAAAAAGCTGTGATAAAAAATCCAAATGCACGAACATTTTGAATTTAAGGTATTAAAAATGCTAATTCTATATATTTTTAAAAAAATAGAATATTGTTACATTTTATTACTGATTTATAAATTTATAGTTTCTATTATCTATTTACGGCTCGTTGACTATTAATTAGTATATGGTCAAGTTTTAGTAAATTCAAAAATTGGTTTGATATCTTGTTAAATGTAAAAGTTATCAGTGCTCATAAACTAAGTGCAACTAAGTGATTAATTATCCAAAATACGTATTTAATGTCAATATTCGCTTAAAATTCGTGCATGGTAAAAATATTTTTAGATTAAATTTAATAAATTTTTAACATAATTTATTAATAAAATACAAAGTTACAATTACTAATTATATATAAATTAAACTGTTTGGGCAATGTGTTTTAAGCTATTTTTCAAATATTTAATTGCTGTAAAAGCTAAGAGCCGTCAATTGAAACACAGTTTGAGTCTTACGGCTTATCGAACCGCTCGAGTAATGTCGATCACTAATGCCATTCCCGCCAAACTGAATGCCATTTTATATATTGTGTCAAATCTGCATCCGATTTCCGATGCACGCAATATTGGTTTGCCGGTGACGTCGGGGAGCTAACCGATACATTTGCACCAACACTCAAACACAACATAGTTTTTACTAGCGAGCAGGAGTGCCGGCGGGTTACCATCTATTACGCTCTCCATCGCTGCAATTTTCAATCGCTATGCATAGACACTACCAATGCTGTACATAATGTGTGCCAAAAATTTGTTTATAATTTGAAATGATTACCCGTATAGAAGAATAAAAACAAACAGTGTATAATTTGGAGTTTATGTTTAACATAAAATATAAATGTACAATACATGCAAATGTAAAAATACAAACAAATACATTTGAACAAAATATAACATATGTAGCTGTCAATGATACCAATCAATCTGTACCATGTTAATCAACAGATCTGACAATTATACGTCATAATAATAATTATATGGGGTTGCCAAATATAATAAAAGATTTAGGCATAATTATTCAATTTCCAAAAGAAATTAGAAAGCAGGCTTATATAAATGCAAATTTAGTATTAATAAATAGTAATTTAGAAAAAAGACCTGACAAGCAGATGCTCGAAATAAATAAGTTAGGTAAAGAAAAATTTAAAAAACAATTCAGTAAACGAGAAAAAATTTATTCAGAATGGTATGTACGCTATGGAGAAGTGTTTAATTTTAATGTAATCGATTAATGCAAAATACTTCAACAAGTAGAACAAATTACAGAGGATAGTAATTTAGCATGTACAAAAATCAAATAATTAAAAATATTTATATTTAAAATGATTACAAATTCTTTAAAATACTTTTAAACTATTTTTTCGATATTTAATTATAAAAAATTAATGTAATTAATTATTTAATTATATTATATATATTTATACATTTAATATTTAATGAGCACATAACATATACAGTATATATTAATGCACACAATCATAAAAAATTTACGGCCGGCGCTGAAAGTGCGATCACACCTACGTTCAGTGCCTCTAAAATCAAGACTATGACTCCGATTATCGACGGCTTGAAAGACAGTTTCGTAGAATACGTCGGAAAACAATCGGACGCAGAATGGGTGTTAGATATCTACGAGTTGCTATAATTTTAATTTATTTTCTAAATATCTATTGTTAATTTAATTCACTATATGTAAATTAAATAAAAATATTTAAAAATAATATAATTTTATAAAATTTAGTACAATATTAAATTATTTATAATAAAAATTTTACAGAAACTAACTTAAAAATAAATTTCACGAAAATTTACAACTAATATACAGTGTATATTGTTATTTAAACAAACAATTCAAGTGACTGCGGCAATCTCCTCTTTATATCCCAGCACCAGCGCAGCATCAGCACCTGCTCCTTTACCCGCTTCTTTACTCACACCCTCGCACCCGTTTCTCACTCAATCGCACTTTTTCCTCGCTCTTTTTTTACCCGTTCGCTATTAATATGTTCCAAAATTATTAATTTTAATAAATACTATTTGAATTTGCTTAATCAACTATATGCTATTACATTCTTAAACGATTAAGTGTATTTAAATTTATCACAAAATTTAACAACAAACGAAATTGTTTTTGTTTTCTAAAAATAATCTTGTTCATCACTACATTACTGCATTTAAGTTTATTTTACGTATTTTTTAAACACAGTTCTGATTATGAGTATTGAAAAAAATAAATATTGAGATAAATGCAAAACATTGGTGTTTTTATAGTTGCAAAATTATAGTCATTAACATGATTAATTATTGTTAAATATATAATTTAATTTTAATTATTTTATTATAAAAGAATATATATTAAAACTAACAAAAATAAAGCTAATAGGCAAAAAATTTATAATAAAAATAAAGTAATAAATAAAATAATCGTAAATGAAGATGTGCTAAAAAAAGATGTTCAATGGAGTGCTAATTTAAAAATAATTGATAATAATTCGCGCTATATATTATTCAATTATGAAATCTTTTATTGTGCTAATTGCAATAAAATTGATAAAGTTAACAAAATAAGATGTAAAAAACAATATACAGAAAATTTAATGATTTGCATCGTTCAATTATTCAAAAACAATTATTAAAAACCTATACAAATA
Source organism: Metabelba pulverosa (assembly GCA_034697605.1). Lineage (NCBI taxonomy): Eukaryota > Metazoa > Arthropoda > Arachnida > Sarcoptiformes > Damaeidae > Metabelba > Metabelba pulverosa. The sequence goes on from JAQIXC010001681.1 coordinate 12,253, forward strand.
TAAATACAAATGCAAATATATTAATATAAGTGGCTCTAACAGTTATATTAGTGATATAAATAATAATACTGATAACAATAGCGTGCATAATTTTAAAAAAATTTAGAATTAATTACAAGTACAATTAGCGATATTAATAATATATCTGACAACTTAATTCAGCTATATATAAAATTATTAAAATTAATTAATAGAAATGTGTATATAAATTCAAAAATTGAAACTTTTTTGTTAAATAATTTTGATAATTTAACAATCGAGTTTAAAAATAATGCTGTGTGTAGTGTCAATAATTTATTTTCAAAATTAAATAATCTTAAACCATATTTATGTAATATTAATTTATATAAAATCAATACAAAACTGATGATTGTAATGTGATATGGTTAATTCAACAAATAAATTTTTGTAAATGGTACAATATTTGGGGCCTAATTTATCATGAACAAATTATTAAATATTCTAAATTACTTACTGGTATACCGACTTGCGGGGTAACAAATCATCGCACCAGCTTATAAATTTAACCGATAGCGTAGTAAAATTTCTTAAATAAAACATTTTCTACGTGATATATATTGTAATTTTAAAAGGCCTCTATTTGGTTTATGGTCTGTTAGTTATAAGGCGTAATTTATAAGAGAAGTAGCTTTGGTAGATTAGAGTTTATATTTTAAGTATTAGCTGCAGAAATTGTAGTTGAATAAATATTTTCTAAAATACAATTTGCCGTTCGCATTCGGCGAAGGCGTTGAAATTGCGCCCTCCGGCGGCATTTTTTATAAATAATATTATGAGCTACAAAAATAATGTGTGCTACGGGAATTATTGTTACAATTTAATTTAATTTAATTAAATATATATTTTATTCTAATTTTAATTCTATTAAACTTGATATGAATACAAACGTTGAATAGCACGAAAAAATTTAGAGAAATTATTTGACAAACCCGCGGCCGCGCGCGCCGCTTTTAACTACATAAACGCAATAATAAAGAGATTTATGTATTCTCTTCTAAGTATTCTGTTGGGGGATTATGTCAAGGTCTAGCTCAAATTACAAACTAATGAAAAATGATTAATTAAAAATTATTTATTATATTGAAGCGATCTGCTGCGCCGAGGAACGTCCTCGCGCCCGTTCCGCGACTCGACACGCACTCCTTCGGAGATCCGGTGCTGCTGTGTGCGTCAGTGCGCGCCGTCCGACCTCTGGTACTCCGCTGTAGACTGCGGGAGCGCGTGTCCACTCGTGATCCTTCTGGCTTTCCGCCCAACGTCAGTCCATCCGTCGTCCGAGTCAGCTTCGTCCGTCTCTTCCTCGTAATCTGCTTCTTCCGTCTATTCGTCTGTAGGCTGCTGCT
>JAQIXC010001682.1:0-13615 GCA_034697605.1 Metabelba pulverosa
TGTGAAGTTTTTGTATACCTTACTTGCGCATCTGTGAAGTTTTTGTATACCTTACTTGCGCATCTGTGAAGTTTTTGCATACGTTACTTGCGCATCTGTGAAGTTTTTAAAATCAACTACATATTATGGAATTTGTATCAAAGCTATTGAAGTCATACTGGGCAGTCTTGTTTTATTTTAGACTCTAATATTTAGAATATTAGCTAAACCGCAACCCATGTGTTATATTTACAACGTCATAACTGCGGCACCAGTATCATGGGCATTTTGAAGCAATTGCTAACTAATGTTTTTGCACAGTTCATACACACTCTATATTACAAAAAACTATCAAGATAACTAATCATCGCCGTAATTTTTTCTGTAATGTATGAACGGATAAAGCGGAAAACTGACTGATCTTGCTGGATTTTAGTTAAATATGTTTGGCATGATTATTGAAAAAAGTATGAAAAGTCGTCTTATATTTATACTGGGTAGCCCGTTCAACCGAAGGCTGATTTTCAACGGGGCCCAGTGGCAAATTAATTTAACAGTCATACTATAAGAGGGGTTGACTTATTTTAATATGAAATAAATTCGTATTTCCTCAACGGGTTTGAACCCGGGTCCTTTCACTCACACGTCAGCTACGCTAACCACTGAGCTACTTCCCTCTGTTCCCTATTGTTAATTGTAGCCTTAATTATTAACTGTAACATTATTAATATTTTAAAACTTTTATAATTAAATTTAATTGTTATTTTAAATTTGGCGAATAACAAGTTGTTTAGAAGATTAATGAATTAATCAAAGATTACAATAGATAATTTGTAGTCATTTTTATTATTTTTAAAATATTTTTTATTGCTTTATTCTTAATGCATTAAAAAGGGTTAATTAATCAAGTTATAAATCAATAAATGTTGTAATGTACAGTATGTTAAATAAATTGCTTTTTAAACATTAAAATACCATATCAATCAGCGACATTATTATCAAATATTACTGCGATATACTTGATTAATATAAAATGTGACACACTATTTATACAGATAATACATTAAACATCAAAATTGAAATATATAAATGATAAAAAATGCAAACTTAGTTTACAAGTTAACCATGGTAGTGCGGTTAGCTAGGTCAATTATTTAGCTCACCTAGGTAAACTACCATGGTCAATGGTCAATTTAAGTTTGTATATTTTGTGAACTTAGTTTGCATTTTTTTATCATTAAATATGTGTTCATACAACTACATAAAATTTTATTCATAAAATATATTAAATAAACATAAAAATCTATCTAAATTTATTAAGTCAATTTATTTAATATAAACTTATAATTCTAATTTTTAATTGGTTACAGATTAAAATTAAGCAATCACATTTATCAGCTCATATATCAAATTGCGCCGCCTCGAACAGCGGGAACAGCTCGGCGTTCGTCATGTCTTCGCCGGTCATCTCCTTCGGCGACGTTCGGCTCTGTATGAGCGGATGGATCGGGTAGTCCGTTGTTTGCGATTAGTAATAAACATGATAATTAGGAAAAAAAACTTTTAGATTAATTGTAAATAAAAATGTAAATTATTTTATTCAATGAAAGTTGAGATATTTATAAACATTATTTTAAGTAAAAGTATCTTTATGAATAATTTAGTGTGTATTATTTGTTACATTTTAAGTTTACAAATTAGCAAATAAATATTATTTAAAAAATGTTCAATATTAACTATAAAGTTTATTTTGAAATAAATTAATAACAAGCGCTAAATTTAACTTGATCGAAAAGTATTGTTCATTATAGATATTATTTTTTTATATTAGTTTTAAACTGTAATTTTATTTTACAATACAATAGTTTAAATTAATATATAATATAATATTTACATACTGGAATTACTTGCAAATATATATTATCTATATATCGCCTATATATTATATTGCAAGTATAGGATTTTACACGTATTTTTAAATAACAAGTTTAATTTACTTTTGTTTATTAAATATCTTGATAACTTCCGGATTATAAGTATAAATATTGTTGGTGGGCAATGCAGCTATTGCTGTAAACAGTACATTTAGCATATAAATAAACATTTTTGCATAATTAATAAATTTTTAATTATAAAAATAGAAATTAAGTAAATATACAATTTAAATGTGTAATTCTTTATTTAAAAAATTGTTTATTTATATATTTAAATTTCATCTATTATATTTATCAATGCAACGTATTATTTATTGTACTTTGTATTTTTAATTAACTATAAACTCGTAGTAAGATAGTTTATTAATAAAAATGTTATTTTAGTTTATTATGTATAAATGTATCTCAATTAGGTAAAAGTGAATATATAAAAATTTAACTATTTCTAATATTGTATTTAAGGTTGTATATTAGTAATATAACTCAGATAAAATTTAAGTTCAGTAATCATATAATTATTAAATTATAATTTTATAAATATTGATGAATTAATATTTATTTATAATTTTTAAAAATTTGTAACCTCGTTAAAAAACGCCGAAATATTTTATCAAGAACGTTTTTATTAATAAAATATAAATTATAGAGCCGAACTGGTACACCACTAACAAACCTCTAGTCTGGACCTGGAACTTTGGTAGAGGATATGTACACGGACCGTTCATACATTTAAGGACCGGGACGTGGACCTTTACTTTAAGTACACACATATAATAAACAGTGTAAGCCGTTTACAATTATTATTTAGATTTTTAATATAAATATTTGAATTTAGAATTAATTATTTTTAAACGTTTGATAATTATTTAACTGTAATTTTTCTTAAAATTAATGTTTGTTAAAATGATATGTTAACGAATTATTTTATTGGGCTGAAATATTCTATGATATTTAACTAATATTTTTATATTTTATTTAACAAGCATTAAAGCATGTTATAATTTACAATATTTTATTAAATTAAAAAATCATGTTGTATGAATTACGAAAATTATTATAATCTGTAGAATTAAGGCATGGATATTTATTAATGTTAGAAATGTGTGTATGCATGTATTCCGAAAGTAGCAAGGTATGCAGTTTGATAAATATAGAGTGACTTGACCGTTTGAAAAGCGTTTATCTAGTATTTTTAAAATATGCACGACCGATTTTTCAAACTATTTTACACTTAATTTACAAACAATTTATATTTGTTTAATAAAATCATAAGAATAATGGTAAAATGTTGTCTATTGTACAGTATGAATTCTCGTGTACGTTAACTAGCACATAAATCACGCATAAATTTTAAATATCTTATCTAAGAATAAATTAATCTTGATAAGATTTAATAATATGTTAGTAAATATTCTTGTAATAGTATATTATTGTTTCAACTAGATTATATAAAATTTATCAAGAAATTATTGGTTTTATAAAAAAAATAATATGTTATATTAATTTAATAAACTTATTGCATTATGCATTATATAACTGTATTGAATATAAACTGTAATATAATAGGGATAATAATATTATAATATGTCAACTAAATGAAATAATTTGTTTGAATCGAGATAGACTTGTTCTTTTATTCTAATTAATCTACAGTATTTAGTTTAATACAATAAACAATTTTTACATAATATTTTTAATATAAAACTTACCATAATAATATTACAATATTTACATTGTAAATAATTTTAAATAGGTTGCTTGAATAAAGCCTTAACGTTGAGCGTAATTATAATAAGAAATTCTATTTTGATTAAATTTTTTATAATAAAATAATAAAAAATAATGAATATAGAGAGAATAATTTTTTTTAAGTAACTGTAATTTTTATAAATTACTAAAATATAAATCAGTTAGACAAACTAATTAATCATGTTGGTAAGACAATCGCCAAGAACTTGATATCACTAATAAATTAATTAATTTACCAACTAATATCGATAGTTGTTTTATAAATTTTGAGTAACAGTTGCCGCACGAGGGCGCCCAACGCGCCGCTTTAAACAGAGGGAACAGCTCGGCGTCCGTCATGTCTTCGCCGGTCATCTCCTTCGGCGACGTTCGGCATTGTATTAGCGGATGGATCAAGACGTCAGTTGTTCGCGTCTAATTTATAAAATAACATATGCACATGTTTATTTTTATTGATTTAATATATCTAACCTTATATTCAGTATCACTTATTTATATGGGATTGAATTCTACAGTTTATTGATATTGTAATGCTCTAATAATAGTTTTTAAAAAATTTAAAAATTATAATGTTTTTGTTGTTCTTTACTATAAAATTAATAAAAATGTTTATTTTAAAAACTCACTTATTATTTAAATATAAATAATGAGCAAATCCATATAATTTTACAGCATTTAAACTATAATTTTTGTTATCATTAATATCTAATTAAATGTTTCATTGATAAATAACAATAATTAGAAGCTGTAGATGCGCGTCTAGGATAGATAACTTATTTCAAACAATAAAATAAAAATAATCTAATTAAATAATTTTGGAAAATTGAAAAATTAACATTTTTTAAATAAATATATTGTATAATAGTTTATGTTTGTTTGATTGCAATTTACAATAATTGTAAATCTCATATATTTATTTAAAATCAAAATTGCTATTTGTGAAAATTGTGCAAAGTTATACTGAAAAACGCATCAAACTAAAAAAACTTGTATAGCATATTTGCCCTGATTGATTTGCATTTAAAAGTGATTATTATATAGTTATTTCAAAATTAGCAGTTAAATGCAACTGTTTACTGAGAATTATTTTCTATTAATATAATAAGCATAAAAATGAGTCCAAATTATTTGCATTCTATACTGTAAATTTACATAAAATTTATATTTATTATAACTATTTATTTATAATTATATTTATTTGGTTAACGAATTAAAGAATTCAAAAATTAATATTAATTTTTGGTTGATATTTGTTACAAAAATTTATTTACTTTGTATATTTGCGCTAAAGTCTAACCAGATGTTTTAACAACTTGAATTAAGCTTTGAACAAATATATTTATAAATATTTAACAATTAAAAAAATTTTATTACTTATTCTTGTAAACTGTATTTATTTTATAAACATAAATATTATATATCATTTATACATTAATGATCTATATCTGATAGCACATCTCCTGCGCTTTATTACCAAATTATGCATGTTTTAGAAATTATTTTAAACATTATAATAAATGTTTTTACACTTATTAATATCTTAATAACCCCCGGGTGATAGTCGTTAATATCTATAGGCAGTTGCAACTGATAACAAGGCAATTAGCATGTAGACTTTATGGTAATTTTAATAATATTTTACACATTGTAATTGATTGTTGTTAATAATAAATATTTAGTGATTGAACAGAACTATTTACATTAGATTAGAACATACATACAATAGAATATAAAATATAATATATTAGTTTATGTAGTCAATTAATTTATTTAAGTTTTAAATTATCAATTAAATTTATGTTAATGCATAATTAAAAATAATAAATGTTATACATACAAATGTTTATTAATAAAATTGTTTATTAATAAATTATGAAATATTTTTATATATTTAATAAATTTTTAATAACTTTGATTGCTAGCAAAGAAAAGGTGTATATAATTTCACCTGGGACCTATCAAGATAATGAAAATTATCTCGCCAATTTCTATACAGCATTGCATGAACGGATGTGGAGCTGAGGAAAAAGACCTCAGGTCTTAGGACCCGGACTCAAACCTGAGGTCTTTAGAGGTCCGGGTCCGGGTCCTGGTCCTCAGTTTTAGTAGGAGTCCGGGTGCTCAATGTGGAGGTCCGGGTCCGGGTCCGGTCCGGGTCCTTAGGTCTTGAGACCTTGGACCTCATTAGGACCTGCATTAGCTATAAAATTACACACATTTACTATTTTTTTGGGATTGTATATGTTAACAGAAAGCATTAGCTTACACATGTTGACTCATATTGTCATTATTAGTGTTATTTGATATATAAATTTAATGATATGTAATTTAACTCTTTTAATTTGCTGAAAAATCATATAAAATATTATGCAAGAGATGCCAGGTCCGGGTCCGAGTTCTTATATTGAGGTCCGGGTCCGGGTTCCGGTCCTTAAAGATCTCACAGGTCCGGGTGCGGGTCCTTAATGAATAGGTCCAGGTCCGGTCCGGTCCGGGTCTTTGGTAAAGACCTCAAAGACCCGGACCTGCTCAGCTCTAAGTGGATAGTTTTGCTGAATTTTAGTTGGCTATGCTTGGCATACTTATTGTTTTTATAATAAATAAATTATATTTCAAATTATAAACTGTAACATCATTAATTGATTATAATATCTATATTCACAAATGATCATTTATATAAATCTGGTGAATGGCCTGGTACTGTCAAAAGTAAATTAATTAAACTTTATTTATATTTTTATATCCATGCTAAAACTTTACTCCACCGTGAAAATATATTAGTTTATGTCACAGTTATAGTAACTGTTTAATTTAAATATAATACTAATAACTACATAAATAATGTACCATTACTAAATGTTTATTAATAAAAATTATAATTTAGTAAAAGCAACATTATATATATTTTATTATTTTACCAATACACATTTATATAATGAATAATATTCATATAATAAATATTTTATACATTTCAAATTGAAATATAATCATATAAACGTAAACATCATTATAAAATTAATAAATAAATTTACAATAAACATACAATTTTTATTTCTAAATAATTACAAATTAAAATTAAGCAATCACATTTACCAGCTCATATATCTAATTGTGTCAAGTGTCTTGAAATATGTAGGTCTATTCAGAATTGCGCAGGGTAATCGGGTTGAGCGCCAAGTTCCGTTTGGCCGGCGGCGTGCGCTAGCCAATCGCCACCAAAACTTGTACAGTATATTTAGTCTTATCAATGTTGGCCACTATGTACGCCTTATCCCCATTCATACCACCGATCTGGCGCACAGCCAGCCCGCGACCGGCGGCCTCGAGTAGTATGGCCAGTACTGCAACACCAGTATCGTATGCGTCCCAGGGCAGGCAGTATGTCGAGTTTTTGTACACCTCATATATACTGGATATAACCAAGGCGATTGCGCCGGAGTTTTTTGCCCAGACTATATTACTTTTTTTTTATGAAAGCCAGGTATTGGTAGAATACCGGCGACGAGCGGTTTGCGTAGACGCAACCCCAGGGCTGCGCGTTCACGGCCGACGGCGCCCAACGTGGCTCCTCGAACAGCGGGAACAGTTCGGCGTCGGTTAGGTTTTCGCCGGTCATCTCCTTCGGCGACGTTCGGCTCTATATGAGCGGATGGATCGGGTAGTCGGTTGTGCGCGCTATAATATTTGTTTGTTAAAGTTTTTTTTAAATAAAATAGTAAGTTAATTTATTAATAAGAGTTTAAGAGTTTTAAGAGTTAAATTTTAAAAGATTTTTTAAATAAAATAGTTTTAAATGCTTTTAAACTGTATAATATTTTTAAAGTTTAGTTAATATACACTTAATGTTATTTAAGATATAGATTTTGGCTTAAAATCCGCAAAATTATAATTAAGCAATTTATTAATTTTATAGTAATGCAATATAACATTTATTTTTTGTATAGTTGACATTGCAGTTATTTATAAATTTTTAAAAATATTTAAATTTATCTTGATAACCTCTGGGTCATATGTATAAATATCGTTAATCGATACTGCAGTCGCAACAGAAAACACAGCTATTAGAATATAAATAAACATGTTAATATTTTTAATGTTAAACAAGGTTTGGTTAACGTTAAGTTTAACATTTTAATTTTATAAATTATTAAAATTTATAAATAAACACTATTTATATATCAACATTTTATCTATAAATTGAAATATTGCAAGGTCATAATTTTTAAATCTGTGTAGAATGGTAATAGATTAGATAATTATATGCGTTATAGATATGTTGTTATTTTATAATATGGTTATTTTATTATAAGTATTTTTGTAAATCGTAATTTACAAATTTTATAAATTAAAATTGTTAACATGTTTATGTAATAGCTATTTAATTTATTTTTATTAATAATTGTGCATATATTTAGTTGAATTCAGTACGGAGCTTCAGATTTATTTTTAGTCTAATTTTTTCAAGATTATTGAAATACTAGAATTATTTATTCAATTTCATAACGATATATCTCACTTCAATAGAATATCATATTATTTTTTGTTTTAAATTTTATTATTGTTAAAAAACTACTCATTAATTATATATTTTAAAAATAATTTAAAATCGTAAAATATACACATTTTACAAATGGCAAAATAAATTTATGAATTATTTAACAGAAAAATATTCATTTAATATAAATATAAAATACACTATATATTAAATTTCTAAAATAAAAAAATAAAAAATACATGAGTAAAATTTTATTTATCTCTGTTATAATAATGTTTAATATGATATTTATCATTTTGTTTTATATTATTTAAACTGTATAGTAATTTATATGATGTTTAACTATGAAAATGCATTGATGGTTTTTAGTACATTGGGAAAGCCACAAAAGCGCATATTATTAATATTACCTAGTAATAGTAATAGGGGCTTGACTATTTCAACATGAAAACATGAAAACATGAAAACATGAATACATAAAAACATGAATTTTAAACATAAAAACATAAAATTCATTATGGTAGCATTATAAGATTACAGTTTATTAATTAAACATAAAAACATTAATACATTAAAACTAAAAATAATATTCATTAAATTAGCATAATAAGATTACAATATATTAATTTTACCAATTATAAAAATTTATTCATATAGTATAAAATATTAATTAATTTAGTATTATATAATTTATTTCAAAGTTATTTTCTTTAACATGTTTAAGAAGTGCAAAAATCGATCTTGGTTAAATTTTTGATATTATTATTGCAATTATTTTAATAGTTTACATATGATTAAGTTTTATTTTTGAGGTTTAATAGAAAGTAAGAGTTTAAGTCTAAATTTTACACTTTTAACAAGATCGATTTATGCACTTCGCAATTATTATTATTAATTTATAAAATTTAAACTTTGTATTATATTTAAACTTAAAGATTATTGCTAAAACGTTTAATTTAAACATGAATCAAATATATTTTACTCAAAAATACAATTGAACTATAGATATTACTATTTGCGTAAACATTAAAATTGTACGTTGGTTGATTTTTTTTTTCAAAAAAAAAATAATTCATTGCTGTCACTAAATAAAAAGTTTAATATGTTGAAAGTGTAAAATTTAGATTACAACTCTTACTTTCTATCAAATCTCAAAAATAAAACTTAATCATATGTAAACTATTAAAAATATTGTAATAATAATAATATCAAAAATTTAACCAAGATCGATTTTTGCACTTCCTAAACATGTTAAAGAAAATAACTTTGAAATAAATTATATAATACTAAATTAATTAATATTTTATATTATATTAATAAATTTTTATGATTGGTAAAATTAATATATTGTAATCTTATTATGCTAATTTAATGAATTTTATATTTAGTTTTAATGTATTAATGTTTTTATGTTTAATTAATAAACTGTAATCTTATAATGCTAACATATTGAATTTTATGTTTTTATGTTTAATTTTTATGTTTTTATGTATTTATGTTTTAATGTTTAATTAATAAACTGTAATCTTGTTTTGCGAATTTCATGAATTTTATGTTTAAAATTTATGTTTTTATGTATTCATGTTTTCATGTTTTCATGTTGAAATAGTCAAGCCCTAGTAATAGTTTTAAAACCTGTTAACATTTTGTTAAAAAATAGTATATAGAAAAAATTAATTAATTACAATTAACATACAACCAATGGTAATTTTATAAGAAAAGCAGCAATACATTACATTAAATAAAAATAACAAAATAGTTAATAACTTTTAATCTAAATAAATATTATTATAATTATTAAAATAATTATTAGATCTTATAATAAATAGAAATTGAAAATAAGCAGTTATATTTATTAGGCGACAATAAAATTCATAAAATTTATTTTTAAAAGGTATGTTGAAAAATGTACATTGCGCATGGTAATCCGTTTGTATAATAATATACGCTTGTTGGCGGCAGGCGTTTAATCATTATAACTAAAACTTGCACGATTAATTTAGTCTTATCAATGCTAGCAACACAGTAGGCCTTGTTCTCGGTAGTTAATTTTAGGCCCAGATACTTGTAGAATATCGGTGACGAGTGTCTTGCGTAGACAAACCGCTTGAGCTGTATGAACAGATGTATCATTGTACAATTTGTACAGTGTAAATAGAATCATTAAATAATTGCATTTGTTAAAAGCTGTATTTATTTTTTATTAGTTTATTTTATACAATGAGGTTTTATTTAAATTATAAAACTGGCTAATGATTGATCAATGCATTTTTGATAGTAGTTCTAGTAATAGTTTTAAATATAAACTGTAAGATTAATCATATTTTGTAAAATCTATATTAACATCTAATTATTTGTTTAAATCTGGTTACAAAGCGGTACCAGTTTAATTAATTAAAATATTAAAATTATAAACTGTTATTTTTTATAATTTATTTATGTAGACATCTAAATTTAAGCGTGTCATTTGTTTTTAAAATAAGTTATATATAAAATATAATATTTTTATTTGCTGTGATTTTTATAAATATAAATAAGTATGAATTAACCACTTTGTAGAATTAAATACTTATTCGAAAAATATTTATACTTCAGTTGCATTTTTTTAACAATTATTTAAATTGAAACTTTACTAAACATTGATAGTGTTACAATTAGAGCTGAGCAAAAAGACTTCAGGTCTTAGGACCCGGACCCGCACCTGAGGTTTTTAGAGGTCCGGGTCCGGGTTCTGGTCCTCAGTTTTAGTAGGAGTCCGGGTCCGGGTCCTCAATGTGGAGGTCCGGGTTCGGTCCGGGTCTTTGGGTTTTAGGACCTCAGACCTCATTAGGACCTGCGACATATATTTAGTGATAATGTTATTTGATACTTAAAATTAATAATATGTAATTTAACTCTTTTTATTTACTAAAAAATCATATAAAATATTATGCAAGAGGTCCCAGGTCCGAGTCCCGGTCTTCAAAAATCTCACAGGTCCGGGTCCGGGTCCTCAATGAAGAGGTCCAGGTCCGGTCCGGGTCCTTTGTAAAAACCCCAAAGACCCGGACCTGCTCAGCTCTAGCTACAATTATAGCAAATATATAAATAAAATACTGTAATTTTGAATAAAAACAACATAATAAATTTGCATATTTATAATTTAAATTAAATAAACACTTATGATTTTATTTATTTAACAATATAATTTATTTAAAATTAACATATGATTGTTAATTACAGTTACTTAAAATTTAAAATTAAGCAATCACATTGGCTGATACTCAAACTTATTTTAATTATAAAATGTATCTTGATTAATGTACGTGTTCTCGGCAAAGGGCAGAGGTTAATCGGATGATACAATCAAATGCGCTCGGCCGACGGAGGGCGCTTACTAATTGCCAGTAAAAGTTGCACTGTATATTTAATCTTATCATTGCTGGCAACAGTATAAGCCTTATCCCTGTCCATACCGCCAATCTGGCGCACAGATAGCCAGCGATCAACGCCGTCGAGACACAGCACCATAACAGCTGCACCGGTATCCGAATGTCCGTTTTTGTACAGTTCATATTTGCTGGTTATAAACAGCAGGAAGACGCAGTGGATTTTGCACATACTACATCTTTTCCCGTTGAGCCCAGGTATACCGGCGACGAGCGACTAGCGTGCCTATTTTTGAAATTACAAAATTTATACAGTAAAATTTAAAAAATATTATGATATTACTATATTTGCTTATAAACTGTATTTATTGTTATATATATGTTATAATCTCACAAGTATTCATTAATATAAATTTTGGGAAATAATAGAACGCGGATTTAAATTTTAAATATAGTACAGTATACATTTTAATGTAACTCTTAAAAATTTAAACAGGTATAAATTAACCACTTACTTTATTAATCATAATAAATTTGTTTAAAAATTATTTACTCTTTATTTACGTTTTTTACTTTTCGGCTAAAACTTTACCAAACTGTATAAATACATTAACATTTGTTACAGTAATAGCAAATATTTAATATAATAATAATAATAATAATAATAATAATAATTACACAAAATATTCCATTAAAAACTGTAAAAACAATTTTATGCTAATTTTATTATTGTACAAATATACATTGAAACATATTATTCACATAAATAATATATTATGCATTACAAATTGAAATACATTATAATTAAAGACTGCAAGAATACATAAATCAATATTTTTATCGGTAAGAGATATCTAAAAACTGATTGAAGATCTATCCGAGTCATGAAATAAGGACCTAATTGGCAACAGTTATTAATCCATAAATCAATATAAATAAATATTTTGAAAGTTTAGTAAATATTTTAAATATAATTAAATATTTTATATTTATATTTGGTTTTATGCGCTGTTTATTAAATTGAAAAATCTTTCTATAAAATTTATAAATAACATTAAAATTTATATATTGTTTTAATAATTAGTAAAATATTTAATTTCATTATTATTATATTATAAGCTTAAAATAAAGTAACTTGAAGAGTATTATATATCCTAAATCAAATAAATTTTTTTCTAAAATACTGGTAATTAAATTTTAATCTAGAGTAAAATTAAATTAACATTAATATAAACTTTTCTTAAATACATAAGTTATAATAATAAAATTTAGATAAATGATTATGAAAGTTGTAAAATTAAAATACATCATAATTCAATAATTTATGCAATAAATTAATATTTAAGCTAAATCAAGTAAAATTTAATTGAGTTATAAAAATGTTTTATTTTTTAAAATTAAATTATTATTAGGAAAGCGACTCGGATGCGTTTGAAATACCGGCGACGAGCGGCTGGCGTAGACGAAGCGCCAGGGCTGCGCGTTCACGGCCGACGGCGCCCAACGCGCCGCCTCGAACAGCGGGAACAACTCGGCGTCGGTTAGGTCTTCGCCGTTCATCTCCTTCGGCGACGTTCGGCTCTGTATGAGCGGATGTATCAGGTAGTCGGTTGTGCGCGCCTATTATTAAAATTACAAATGTATACAGTATAATTTTAAGAATATTACTATATTACTATATTTGCTTATAAACTGTATCTATTGTTTTATATATGTTATGTTATAACAAGCATTTATTAATACAAATTTTGGGAAAGAACGGTAGGAGAATTTATATTTTAAAAATATACAGTATATATTTTTATATTTATATTTATTTATGTTAATATATTTCGTATTATTTTGATAACCTCCTCGTCGTACGCCTCGTCGTCGTAATATCGTTGGTTAGGAATGCTTCTGCAACCAAGAACACCGAAATTATCATGTAAATAAGTAAATTGATAATTTAAATAAAATAATTTTTAAACATAAATAATAAATATTAAATTGAATACAATTGAATTTATTACTATTAGAGCTGAGCAGGTCCGGGTCTTTGAGGTCTTTACCAAAGACCCGGACCGGACCTGGACCTCTTCATTGAGGAC
>JAQIXC010001683.1:0-13611 GCA_034697605.1 Metabelba pulverosa
GAGAGAGAGAGCAGTGTTTTACTCTACGAAGGATTTAATGGCACTTAGACTCGCGTAGAGCGCATGCGCTTTGGATGCTGTGGCCGACGCGCGCTGACGAGAGCCCTATTGTGCCGACCGTCGATGGCTTTTACGCGGAATTTTTATACTGTACAAAACTGCTATATAAATTCCAATAACAGATTAAATTGTCAGCTTACGTAATTGTTTTTGTTTTCTAAATTTTGCAGTATATAATTAGAACTTTAAATTACCTAATGCTTTTAATTGCTGCCAGGTTTTAGACTAGTAAACATCGCTAGCACACCCAGATTTATGAAACAAAAAGATGCTTGGTATAGTTTACATTCGATTTATTTTCGTATATGAAACTAGGTTTGACTGTATCTATTGTATTCTCGAGCAAATCACGAGACGATTGCGGAAAATACTGTAGTTTCGAAACAAATGACGCGCTTTTTCGATGTGTATTGCAAAGCGGTTTTGATTGATTGCTTAGTTATGACATGGATTTATACTGTATATTTTTGTGTTTTACAAAATATCTAAAATATACAACATTATAGCTGTTTCGTGTTAAACCAGTATCGATTATGATACAACAAAAATTTAATTGAAATTTAATTAAAATTCTTGCTTTTTATTATTCTCATATGATATTTATTTATACATTAATAAGTGCAATAGGTAGATTTTAACTTGTATAAATGGTAGAAATATATTAGAGGTAGAAATTAGGTACAATTAGGGCGTCTTTTTATACAAAACTAAAATTATCATGTTATAAATAACAACTTCTAATAGAATTTTTTTTTGCTAAAACTAATGACGTTTTTAAGATTGTGCTTTTCAAAAACAAAAGAATTTTTTATCAAGTTTTATTTTATATTTTTAAAAATATTATTTGCTGCTGTTTATCTGAACAGTGCAATTTTAAAGCTTAAAATTGATTAATTATTCCATCAATAAAATTTTATGATAGATCGACACACCCATGTTTCTATTTCTAATAAAAATAAATTTTTAATATGATTAAATTTTACTTTTATTTACTAATTATTTTGTTTGCAAAGTAATTAATTTTTCCATTTAAATTAAATATACTTGTTATTAATTTGATGATCTAATGCAATTCTATAAGCAAAATTATAAATAAATAAATAAAATTTCTATTTAAAAATAAATATTTAAAAACTATATTAAATAAAATTTATAATTGGATTTAGTTTTTATTATAAATTATACTTTACTTTTATAAAAATTTTAAATAGAATTTTAATCTAACTCTATTCATAATACAAATCTTTGTTTTTACTACTATTTTAAGCAGTTTAATTTAACGAGTAAATCCCTTAATTAAATAGCACTATTGTATTTGGCGTTTAAATCGATATCTATTTTAAGATAATATCCAGTAAGCAATTCGCCAATTATGAGCATTCAGTTTTCAATGCAAAAATGCAATTATCGTATTTTTAACCAAGAATAATTAGTTTGAGACTCAAATAACTGTAAGTAATTATAATTAATTTTGCAACAAAAATCTTACATTATGAAATAAATATAATTTTGTCGATAATATCGAAAAAACGATATATTTTGCTTGATAAATTTGACAAAATGAAAATAATCTTTTATACAAAAATGTGATTTAATATTTCTCTTTTTAAGAACATTCAATTTTATAACATGTTTGATAAATTATTTAGATTTACATATAAAATTTTACAAATATTTTAAAAACCAATAAATATAAAATTTAGGAAAATGTCAATTAATTATTTTTTTTAATTAGCGAAAGATTTTAAATCATGTCTAAAATATATATATTCAATTCATTTTTCGTTCAAAATATTTAATAAATATACATATTTTAAAAAATTTAATTTTTATTTTATTACCATAAAGTTTATATATCATATATAAAATATTTAACGACTTTGTTTGCTTAAATCTAACTGATTATATCTATCCAATTAAATTTTATTAGAATATTTCAATCTTAGCAAGAAAAAATTGACTAAAATTTTATTTATTAAATAATACGTCAATGCAATTTGTATACAAGAAAATAAAATTTAAGAAAAATTCTTTTAAAAAGTATTTCGAAAAACTTACAAAATATTTTACCATTATTATTTCGTTAAAATATTTCATATCTTGTATACTGTAAAAATTTAATTTGCAAGAAAATTACTAAATTATTATATAAATTATCTAAGCGTTAGATCTCTTGAAAGGAACTTATAATGATAAAAATTCTATACATGCTTATTTTTATAACATTGGTAATAATGCAATATTTATCTTAACTATCAAAGACATAAAAATCAGAACAAGACTATCAGCGGAATTGCATCAACGAAAAAAAAATCTGATTACTATTACGCAGTAAATAATTGAATAGCAAGCAAAATCGAACAATAGCATGTAGCAACTACAATAGCAAATACATGATCAAATCGTACATAGAAAATTGTCATTTCGAAATAATAAGATTAATTGATGGCGTAATTAGTTCGGCAACTATTCAGCGCTCAGTTCATTTAGAATGTTGCATTATTCAAAATTACTCGCTTTTCAATTTAAATTGGCATGCTACATGCACGCGATTTTGAAATAAATAATTGAAAAATTATTATTTTCTATTTAAAAGTCTAATTTCAACATTGATTAGTGTGGAAATAATTATTTCAACTATTGATTTTATTCCTATTTCATTGAAATGTGTATCATGCCCAATTCTAGCCTAATTATGCACAGTCTTGTTTTCAGTTGACATTTATACATGCATAATTTATGCTATATTGTATATAATAACAGCGTTTAAAATATCATTATTGACTAATTGGACAGAATTTCTAGATATACAGAATACTGCAGATTACTTTTCTGAGTCATGTATATTTTTACAAAATATTTGTTGCAATTTTAAACATGTTTATTAAAAACTCTAAATATTTTCTATTTATTAAGATAAAGTTAATTTATACAATATAAAATATGCAATTTAATATAGATAAGATATACAGTACAGGTACTTTGCATAATTATACCAGTATAAATTATATAATTATTATATTGTTTTTTAAATTACAATGCTTTTATAAAAATATTCTATATTGATTTAATTTTTAGCATTTAGCCAGCATTATCAAGCACATATTAGGTATAATAGAACTTAGTATTTATCAAATATAAATATCAAATTATATAAATGAAAATTTATTCTTGTTATTTATTTTGCCAACAAAAAAGCGTTTATCAGTCGGAATATTAATATAGAAATAAGCGGACAATACATACAATATTCAAAAAGCAATGCGCGATAAACACGCATTGTTTAATCGAAAATACACCGGTACAGAGTGAACAAGCATGTATAAATATTTAAAGCGTTTTATTAATATTTCAAATGGCATTGAATTTATCGCAATAACTATACAGTATAAATCATAGCGATGGAATAAAACTAAGCTAGCTATTTTACTATTTGATTAAAATCATAATTTTCTTTTCCTCTAAACGCTAATGAAAATTGATTTCAAATGCAAAATAATGTATAATTGTACAGTATATTTTTATAATTTAATAATAAATGTGCTGATAAATTGAATAGAAACAAAAATTAATTTCCGTTTCACATTGTTTATTAGGCAATTTTTATTCTGTTCTGTTTAATGTACAGTTCAATTATTTTTTTGTGTGAATATACTGTATATACTGTAATAAATTTGCTATGTAAAATATACACAATGTACTGTACACTGTTAAAGGTATGGCATGATAATGAAAACGATCTGTGAAATAGGATTATAGCTTAATTTATATTGGCAATTTATATTCTTTTTATAGCGTTTTTGTACAGTATGTACTGTGTAGTTTTATGTTTATACGCAAACTTTTCTAATCTAATATTTTGCTAAAATAATAGAAATTAAACAAAACTTTTTTAATTAAATTGCATTTTCGTATCAACTCTATAACGCTTACCCAAAAGCTAGTTAATTAAACTAGATAATCGTGTAATAAAAGACAAATATGGTAATCTTATTAAAATTTGCAATGCTAAAATTAAACTAAATTGAAAAACCTTTGCAGAAAAAAATAGTTTTATAATTTTATACAGATGTAAGTTGGCAAAATTATTTTAATTTATAAATAACATTTAAATTATTCATAAAAAGCTGTAAATATTTTTATTTTAAAAAATATAATAAATTCAATGAAAAATTATTTATCATAAATTTAGACATTTTAATCCGTTAAAAAATATACAGTATAATTTTTAATAACATATTTTTAATATTAGGTATGGAAAATTTTATAATGCATAACTTACCGGTAATGGATTGAATTAAACTGATTGACATTTTTCAATAGCAAATTTGATTGATGAATAAATCGGAAATTTTTTAAAAATCCTCTATGTTTAACATGTAAAAGTATTTTTAGCCGTCAAAAATTCATATGAGTAAAAACAAAACAAAAATTACATGCATTTCAATGACATAACGAGTTTTCTAATCAGTAACTTCAGTCGTCATTCAGTCAATCACACTTGTTTCATATATTATTACACTGTATGTTTTATTCGGCAAAACTTTTCCAAAAAATTATATTTGTTTATTGAACCTTTTTGTTATACAGTGTAAAACTGGTCACACAGGTATATATACAGTGTATTCAGTATTAATACCATATTGAGACAAAGGTGACCAGCTGGACCAGATTCTACCATACTAATCCAGAACAAAACATATTTTTAAGTTGCATACATTGTACAGCATATAATTTTTGGATCATTTCTTAAAACCTATTATTTGTTTAGTGTTTAATAAATAGGTTATTTGTACAGTACAAAATCTAGCCCCTATTTTGTTTTACAATATACCTTAAACAAACAGGCTTTAATTCAATTTTGTCCAAAAAAAATCGTATTTATTAATTTTTTTAGACAGTTCAGCACACCTTTGCATTTATGCGGTATTATATTTCCAATTTATAATTGAAAACAAAATTAAAATCAAAAGTTTAATAAATATTTTGATTTAATTAAATTTTAACCTAAATTTTGAAATTATTATTTTGTTTCTGCCCCACAATTACTTATCTAGTTTATAATTATAAATATGTAATGTATTTTTTAGATTAAATAAATCAAGTTTTAATATATTTTTCATAAATCACTGCATTATAATAATTAGTAATTTAACGCATGTATAAATATTAAATAAATATTTAATAACATATTTAATAGTCTAATTAAAAAAAATATAAATTGCTACATTGTATCTGTTAAAATAATTAACAAATTAATTAACTAATTCTATTAATTAAATCAAAATGGAGCTAAATACAATAATAGAATAAAATAATTAATTTATAATAACAAAATAAAATAAATTGACAACATAAAAAAACATATTATATGTGTCTTAATACATTTAAACAGCGAAAAGTCATTAATAATATTCGCGCAAATGTAAGTATTATACTGTATAAAAAAATACAACAGACTAGCAAAACAAAACGAGAAAAACGAGGAAATTAATGAATTAAAGACAGAATAGAATGTTGGCGATCATTAAACATGGTAAAACGCGGGCCGAAATGTCAAGGTCGCACTTACATCTGTCGACGAGCGCGTCGGCGAACTGCTTGACGCGCTGCCGGTTCTCCGCCAATATCGATCTGATCTGCGTATTCAGAGCCGCGAACTCTTTCTCGCTGTAGCTGAACATGGTGAAATTTACAATTCAAACTATACATATAACAATTAACTAATCGATCGCCAATTAGACATTGAACGCCAGTTGTGAAGACAGGTATTAATTCGTTTCGAATTTGACCATAAATTGACCCCTCGCTGAACATTCGGCGATGAGAGCACCGCTAGTATTATGTACTACTTGTGCCCGAATATGCCGGTGCTGTCAATAGAGCAAAATAGCGGTTTTGCGCACACAATTTATAAGTATACTGTATATTATAACGTTATTTTTTCAAATTTAATACATAGTTTGTATTATGTGGTGTGTAATATCTTCTGGCTATACGCAATAGACAAGGTAAAGTGAAAATTGATTTTTTGTTCTGCCGCTGCTCATCGATAAAACGAAAAATAGTATTCTGCACTTTTTTTTTGACGCTAATATTTGAACTTGCTTTTTATATTTTTCTGTTTTATTTGCACCTAGATTAAATGTACGTCAAGTGAGACTAAAACTGGATTTTTTAGTTTACTTATCAAATATTGAATTTGTCTTTTATTTTAAGTATAATATATGCTGTGTAGAATATAATTTGCATATACAGTACCTTGTACATAATACATTCGGTTTTGTGAGTTTATATATCAAGTTCATTTTTATTAATATGCTTTTTAATCCAGACAAAAAGCAAACAAGATATATTAAATAATAATATTATTATATAACACAATAACATAAATATAAATAATAATACAATGTAATTATAAAAACATTAGCAAAATTACAGCATAAATTCTAAAGACATTAAATACATAAAGCCAGTAAATATTGATTTTTGAATACAAACATGATATAACTTACATAACATAGCATGTTCGTTTTAAAGTAATTACTTTTAATATTTGCATGAATTAAAAAATTATTTAATTTTGTTTATGTTTAAAAATACATTTAGATTTTTATAATTAATCAAACATGTTAAAATACATAGTTGTTATTTTGTATTTACTAATTATTTAATTAAAATGTTCAACTCAAATACAGGCTGTAAAATTAACCGTGTAAATTCAATGTCAAGACTAACCGTCAATAAGTGGCATGTATAAAGCGTGCAGATGTTTTGTCATTACTTTCAATTACAATTCGAGTAAAAATTGTCATTATAAAATTTAATTCAAATTAATCGTACTTGTAATTTATATGCTTAGCACGTTTTTACTACACATAACAAATGTGTAATTAATGATGGTAAATAAAAAAAAAAAGTAAAAACAAGAATGTAAAAATGCAAAAAGTGAGCGACCGTGACAGGATTCGAACCTGCAATCTTCTGATCCGGAATCAGACGCCTTATCCATTAGGCCACACGGCCAACCTTGGTGACTGCACTCACGCGCTTCGTACAGTGCCTGCGCTTCGCCAGTAGGCCTGCATTGTGTTGGCGAAAACACAGTGCTAGTTTTTAATAACTACAGTAATTTTTACTGTATTTAATTGCAATTACGAAATAACTTATTTTGAAATATGTACATATTGGTTTTAAAGCAGTATGAATTTATATGCTTTCAAATGAGTTTTAATAACTAATTAATAGTTAATTTATAAATGTTTTGAAAACTCATAGAAAAACTGTTATGAAAATGCGAAACAATACCTACCAGTGCTCGTAAACTAGTGATTGTGATTAAAGTTTTAAGTCTAATTTATTATTTATATGCATTTTTGTCATATTATAATTTTTTTTTATTTTTGCAAAATAGCATATTTAACAACTGTTTATATACTGAGAATAATATGTACAAACATTTTGAGAATGTGAATTAAATTGAATGAAAACAGAAAAGACTTATCGCGAAATCAATTGAAAAACACTTATAAAACTACTTTTGAATTGTTGTGAGAAATCATCAAAAGTTTTGATTGAAAACTAAATGCGAAATAAATGGACAAAAACTTCGGTTATATTATCGTCAAAATCCAAGGCATATAACTGGAAACAGACGTCCAATACGTTAAGACGACATTCTCGCCACATCCCGGGCCGATGTTATGGGCCATTATGCCGATCAGCACCGCTCGCGTGCCGTGATCTACGTACTGCACTAGACCTCCGCCCGAATCGGACTTTAGCAACAAATCAATGCAAAAACAAGCTAAATTAAACATGCTAAATTTTTTAGTTAAATGTTAATTATGATTAATACCGCGCAAGCCTTCGGATCGATTGTGGTCTTATATCGGGTGCAGATAGTGTCGGCCTTGCACTTGCTGTTGACCGCGAGCACCGGGCGAAATTTATTCAGTATATCCGGAAAGGTGTTCGCCTCGTCGACAACGCCGAAGCCGAAAAATGTGCCATGCTCCTCCCATTCGCCTTTACGCCAAGCCGCATTCGGTAGACATATCGGACTGATGAGGTAATGCCGGCGTTCGGCTCTTTGCGTGAACGCCGAGTCGAGTCGGATGAGTGCGATGTCATTGGGCGACGCCTGCACTCCGACTGTATAGTTCGGGTGCATCACAACCTTAACGCCGTGTCTATGCTCACCCGTTCTGCGCCAGTTATTGCCCGCGTAGACACAAATGTCGTCGAAATCGGTTTTGCTTGTATTTTTATCATGATAGATTAAGAGTTTACAGTTTAATAAATAATAAATTAATAGCAAGTTAAAATTAAAGAGCATAAAAAGTTGTTGCATATAAGTAATATAATAATTTATAATTAAACTAACCAAAAAATTAATGATAATTTATAATTGTTAATAGATAGATAAATTATGCAATATTTTTAAAAATATACAGTGTACTTACTATTTTTCAAGGCAATGCGCGGCCGTGAGCACCCAGTCGAATGTGATGAGAACGCCGCTGCACGCGCCGACCTCGTACTCGAACGCCGACACGATTAGGCGCGTGAAGCTCAAGTAGACGGCCCAGGGCGCTTCGGCGGGTTCGGCTTCTTCCGGCGCGTAGATCCGGTCCCGCACTGCCCGAACATTCCGGTGCAGAACTGTGCCCTCGACGACGAGAACCTCTTTGTCCGCATATCCGCCCAAATAACACGATTTGTCGAAAACGAATGAATAGTTTTTCGGTGTATATCGGAAACCACATTCGGCGCGATTCACGTTCCGGGCTCTGTGTGCCGGGTATTCGCCCACTTCTACCGTCGGGTGCGTGTCGGCTGTTGAGAATTAATCTGGGTTAATTTTTAATTGTCAAGGCGAAATGTGCATTTGAAAATATTTAAAATAACTTAAACATACATTGTATTAGTTTGTTTTGGTAATAAATTAAGAATAATATCGTTATAAACGCAATTAAATTCATTTTAATTTTGTATAATGTAATAACAAAATTGAAATTTTAAACAAGAACAAAATAATATTCTATATTTACTGTATGTAATATTTCTATACGGATAGACATTTGAACGAGATTAGCAGGCAAC
This sequence comes from Metabelba pulverosa, assembly GCA_034697605.1. Taxonomy (NCBI): domain Eukaryota; kingdom Metazoa; phylum Arthropoda; class Arachnida; order Sarcoptiformes; family Damaeidae; genus Metabelba; species Metabelba pulverosa. The sequence goes on from JAQIXC010001683.1 coordinate 9,166, forward strand.
AATAAACTCTCATGCACTGTGCACTAAATTAAATTATGCAAACGATACGCGCAATTGTTTTTATCCATCATCTTTCTTAATAACGTAATGATGTTTTTACAAATATAACTAGTTCAATTTTAATACAAAATACTCAAATACTGTACACGTAAATGGATAAAATATTAAATCAGCATAAAATTATACTAATATAGCAAATAATACTGTACAATATGTTTAGCTTTTAGAATTTTTAATATTTTTAGTAAATTCGTTCTACAAAATGTCGAGTCTAACAATGTATATTTTACTCTCGATTGCAAATGAGCATGTTGCAAGTAAGAATAAAATCTCGGCGAGCATCAGGAGTCGCGGTCGAAGATTTCGGTGACCAGCGGAAACGGTCTTGGGCGTTTTTTGTAGCAATTCGCGATCATGTTATCCAATGTATGCAAATCGGTGAGACTGTGTAGTAAGCGCCAGAACTTCTGCTCCGATATCGCGTCCATTTGGTACTTGAGTGCCAAGTAATGGCGCAGCAAATCCAGATAATTATTCTGTGCAAATCTACATAACGAATACAATAATTAAATGTTATTTTAGCATTTACAAACATACTAATTGTTCAATTACTCAATTAGCTCCCTGTGCGCCAGTTTCGGTCGGTTCGGATTGAATAGTAATATTGCCGTCAACTGTCAATAATAAAACATGTTTATATAATTATTCTTAATTATTTATATTTGTAACAATCTATTTGGGGATTAGATCTAAATAAGTACCAAGTCAATAATGACGACATCGGAGTCCCATTCGCTGCCTAAACTATACAGAAAGTTTTTATGATACGGGTAAGTGCGCGCCACGCGCTCCTCGAATGTTCTTAGACTCACTACTTTCGAGCTGTCAGTGTCCTTCGGGTACAATAATTTGCCGTAAATTAATTAAACATGTTAATTTTTAAAAAACAAAACTAAAAGTCAATACATACAGTAATAATATTCCAATACTGGCGCTCGAAGTTAAATTCCATGAAAAGGCGCAGCAAGCTAATCTCGTAACTCGCGTATTTGATCAGGATAATCTGGTCGGGCTCAAGCAGGCGCTTAAAGCCGGTCAGATTTTTGGCCATTTTGACGATCTTGGGTATGTCGTGATTGCACTTGCCCTGCATGGCCTCGACCGACGCGCGGAAGTCGCTGACCGTGAACTCGATGCGCGGCAGCGGGTTCTGAAAATACTGGGTCGCGGCGAACAGTTCGCTCAGTTTCAGGCCTTCGAGTTCGTCCAACTGGTTGTGGTAGTCGGCGATCGGCCGCTCGATCGGCATTAGCGCCCACTGATCGACAGGAGTTGGCGGACACTTGCGCTCGACCGGTGTTAGCGGCCACTTGCGCTCATCGGGCGTTAACGGCCACTCGCGCTCACCGGGCGGTAGCGACCACTGCTCGACGGGTGTGAGCGCCCAATCGCGCTCGACCTGCGAGTCGATCGTCGACGTGCTGTCGGCCGACCAACTGCTGTTGAGGCTATCGGATGCGTACGCTTCGTATTCCGTAAACTCGCCGTTCGGACCGACGCCATCGCACCCATCCATACACTCCATACTAGTCACGGCTTCTGTAGTCTCGACAGTCTTCGCCATCGGCGCCAAATCGGCGATTTCGGCGCTTTTCCGGTTTTTCTCCTGTTTGCGGATGCGATTCAATTCGATGAATATCTTTCGCAACATTTTCTCATTTTCGGTCAAAATCAGTTCCTTTAGGCAAACAATTTTCCAAGTTGTAGCATGTTAGTTTAAGTGCATTTTCGGTGCATAAGTTATTTGAAATTACAGTTTTCATTCCGATCGACAAACACTTGAGTAGTCGGCACTTCTTGCACGACCGGCGGTTCGCTTTCGTTATCCGACAACTGTCGCCCAGGTAGCATTCCAATTGCTAGTAAACACGGTATTAATTCTTAATTTATACTTATTTTTGTGTGTTATTGCTATATTTTAGATATAATTGCGAAATATTTTACCAATTTTTTAGTCGCATTCCGTCGAAAGAACGCTTTGCACGGCTCGCACGTAATAGCGCCGAAGTTAACGCCTTTAACATGTATGAATTAATATTAAACGCGTTTGTTAAATACTCAACATGTGTTAGTTAAAAATAATATTATCACTAATTATATTATAATGTTTAAAAATAATTTCTACAACAGTAACAGTAAATATAACGTTTAATAAATTGAAACAAAAACAAAATTTATCATGTTTATTTGATAAAATAATAACATAGCTACATAAAATATGGCAAATAAATTATAATAAATAATAACAAATTAATATAAATAAATAATAAATGTTTACAGACCGCTAGCCTTATCACCACAAACACCGCAGTAATCAGATGACGTTCTGGGCATTCTTGTAACTTGTTAAAATGTTGAGACAATTTGCGACTATCTACTCAAATAACGCACAGATTTCGATTAAGTATATAACATGGATTACCACAAATAATAAAATAATTAGAAAATTTTCAATGTTAATTAAACTTTGCACAGGTGCAATTAAACTAGAAAATTAATGACCGAGCAGTCATGCAATCAGTTAGTGATGAGCAAAAAACCAAGCATTATAATTTATTACGCAAAAAAAAAATTTCATAATAAAATAATAATAACTAAAATTACCACTTAATCAACGAATTAATCAAGTTGCTAAAATTAACTATAATAACTAAAATTATTGAACTAACTCAGTAAGTTTATTTATGAATGCTTAAATTGTTATTTAACTAGTCAAGCTGGTTTTTTTCCTAACAAATAAGAATAATTGAAAAATGTTACTTTGTTAAATAATAAATGTTTAAGTCATTGAGTTTATGCGCATCATTATTGGTGCAAATAATTTTTCTTTCTGATTAAACGTATTAGTATGGTAAATATTGATTAGATAAAATTTTTCAATTGTTATTTTTACAAAAATGATCTGACAAATGCTATCAAGTTTATACTATAAACACTTATTTTACCCTCAATCTTTAAATGTTAAAAAAATATACAGTTTATCAGAGTTTAAAATGTTTATTAAAAGACAATTGCAATAAAGGAAATAATAACTTATTTGTTTATAATTGAGATAAGACATATTTAGCCAAATATACCAAATAGCCAGATACTTTTAACCAGGTACAATGTGTAAAATGGAAATCTCCATTCCCCCCGAAACATCATAATAATTAAATGTATTTTAAGAAATAAAAATGTAATTATTACGCTACTATCAAAATTTATTCGCGTACATATATTAATAAATTAAGTCATGACGAAAATCACGAAAATTAAGCACGATCAAGTATCTCAGTTAAAAGCGGCGACGCGTCGGTTAATTTAGCCAAATGGGACCGAAAGACGAGTTCGTCGATTGCGCGCAAATCGGTTAGAATATGCAGTAATCGGCGACTCTTTGCCACCGATTCCGCTTCCGATTGATATCTTAGCGATAAATAGCGCTGAAGTAAATGCATATATTGTTTGCATTGAAACCTGTGTTTACAAAGTTCAAATTTTTTGTTCAAGTTTAGTTAATGTTTATCAAGTTAAAACGTGCATACAAAGAAATTAATGTTACAAAATTATTTTGAAAAAACATCTCAATTTAACTTAAAAATTTATCAATTACTTAATCATAGTTTTATTCTTCAGGTTTGGTCGAAATGGATTAAACAGTAGTATTGCTGTCAACTGTAAAGTTTTTAAAATGATGTTAAGATTATCTAATATCGAAAGTTTGTGTTGCTAGTTGCTAGTTGTATTACCAAGTCAATTATTACCACGTCCGAATTCCATTCCTCGCCCATCTTCAATAAGAATGTGCGAAAATTTGGATAATTATCTAACTTGCTGTTTGGATCAGGGTTACGAACATAATCTAACTTGATAACTGCTGCATTGTTTTCATCCTGCACAACCATAATGACAATAAGATAAACAAAACAAAAATGTACACATTACAATTAAGTAAATCAATAATCTTTATAAAATTATAAAATGATGATGATACTAACCACGGCACTAGACCACGACTCGGTTTCAAAATTAAACTCCATAAGCAAGCGCAAAACGAGCACTTGCAAGGACGCGTATTTGAGCATGATCAACTGATCGCTTTCGGGCAAACATCGGAACGCGAACAACCGTTTGACCGCTTTAATCAATTTGCGGATCTCGTAATCGGTCTTCAGTTGCATCCAACGCAACGCTTCGGGATAATCGGTGGCCACGTATTTGGCTCGGGGTAACGGGTCCTGCAGGTAGTGCGTCGCGTCAAACAGCTCAACCAGTTTCCGGCCCTCGAGTTCGTTGAACTGGTCGGCGATCGGTCGCTCGACTACCGTCAGCGACCAGTCGTGCACTTGAGATATGCCGCCGACTGTCGACACACTGTTTGCGATAGTATTGTCGCAAATATTT
>JAQIXC010001684.1:0-13608 GCA_034697605.1 Metabelba pulverosa
AAAATTTCTGAAATCGGTTCAGCGGTTTCCGAGATATTCATCAAAATATCGATCAGTCAGTTTTGAACCATAGTGTACTTGTACACTATTTTATGACATCTTTACATTAGTTTTAAAAATATTTTTAGTGATTCCAAATGTTTTTCAAAACTTAAACTGTATAATTATTTGCCAAGTTTTCTCCAAATAAGAATACACTATGAGTAAAATTTGTACTGTTCAACTTAAATGGCAATTAAAATAAGATATTTTTAGAATTATTAAACCTAATAAAATAATCTATTCAATTAAAAAATACTCCAACTTTATGTCAACTTTGATCAAATTAAGCATGGTACATTAAGCATGGCATCAATTGCTTTGGGGGCAAAAATAGATTAAAAATTAAATTAAGATTCTTATCTAAAACCCATTTCTATTGTTTGTATTGTGTATTGAATTGAATTTTAAAGTAAAGGTATAGTTTAGGGCTATAGCGCCGGCAGCCAATCGGAAGGCCATTCTTTGCTATGCTGTGCGCAATATATTTATGAAACTTTAAAAATTAAAGTGTACTGTACATACTTCACAAATACTGTAAAACTATTTTTGAAAAATAAAAATATTATTGTATTTGATAAAAATGAGTTATTAATATTGCATAATATTTCTGTTTTGCTAAGTATTAATTGAAAATGAGTGGAAAGAATGGGTAAAATGTTAGAAACGTTAGAAACGATTGATTTGTTTGTTACCAATACTGCCGAAGAGTTGCAATTCAGTCATCCGGATGTAGATGTGTTGGTACTGCTCGACGCGGATGAGCCAAATGCAGTCGATCTGGCGGGGGAAGGGGCCGGGGTAGTTGGGCGACACGAGGACGCCGCCGATGCCCGTCTCGTTGCCGCCGCAGCCGACGATGTTCTTCGGACTCGACTCCGGCGGTCCGATCAGGCCTTCGAGTGAATGTGGGGTCAAATCAATTGCAATTCACGACAAATAGATAGTAATAATAATTTGGGTCTAACTCTCGTCGAGGAACTGGTAGTATCCGTGAAAGCCTCGGCTATTGATGGCGTGATTGGTAGTGAAGATGAGTTCGATCTGCGGGTGCATTGAGAGCAGAGGCGAAGGCACGTAATGACCGCAATATCTGCCGATCAGTCGCTTCACCTTAAAGGCAGTGATGGTTGAGATATCGATATAGTCGGTGAGACAGCTGTTTGAACGTAATATTAGGCTAAACAATATGACACCGATTTTACTACCAAGTATTAGCAAGTTGCATTTTGCTCGAGCGAGGGCTCGAATCGACGTTTAATCTTAAAATCAAAATTGTTTCCAAATTTTCTCCGATATTCTAACGCATCCAGACATCAGACACTCACTAATCATCAAAATTGCAATTTTTATCTTTTATTAGCCATATATTTTAGCAAGCGCAAAATTGCTTAAATATTTAATCAGCTTCGAAACTAAGCCCGTAATTACACCCATACGATTTTTTCAGCATGCTTTTTTATTCGATATTATGTGTATCTCTCCTCTGAAGCAATATTTCTTAACTCATAAAAAACAACATTAAAGTAAAGAAAAGGAAATAAAAATCGATTTCACGGATAGAAGAGCAGAGAATACGTGAAAATTAAATCTTATATTTGTCTCGAATTGAGAATATGTTCGCAAAATAATATCAAAATAATATGCAATAAACGGAAGAAAATAATAATAAAGTTTACAATTTTTTTGCATAATATTACTTTCGTATGGATAAACTAATCAGTTTAATATCACATATGCCATAAAATATCATGCTAAATGTAAGAAAGCGTGTACTTTCAGCGTTTATAAAATGCATTGTAACTTATTTTGAAAATATGCTAAAATATTTCAAATCCACTCAAACTTTATTCGCATTTCTGTCAGCGTTTGCTGTTTTTGTAGACAACTTGTAATTCAGATCTTTTTTACTGAAAACTAAATAACTTTATCATGATTTTTGTTTTATAATTTCAGATATAACACTAGCAAGTAATTTTTTATTTAAAATTTATTTAAAAATATGACTCAAACCAGATTTTACGTGCTTTACAAAAGTTATAGAATAATTTAGGTGAATATAATTTTAGCATTGTAAAATTTAAATTCTAATAAAATTCATGTCATGCACAAATACAAAACAAGAAAATCAAATATTAAATAAAACATTAATGTATTTGAACAGATTTATTTTAAATTGAATTAAAGTTAGGATAAATGATAAATATTAGCTTCAATTTAAACACACATTAGTGATAAAAATCGATATCAATGTCATTCAAAAATGTAATTTTTAAAAATCATTTCAGTTTTTTCTTAAACTAATAAATGAATTGAATTTTCAGTTCAATTGGTTTTTTGAGAAATTAAATTAAAACAAAATAACAAAACAAAATTCTCGGCTAATATATCGTTGAGAAATGTTTCGGTTATTATTGAGTTATGACTTAATGTTAAAAATGTTTGAAAGCGTTAAAAATTTTTAATTTTAAGATTAAAACTCGAATTCATAAACGAAAAAATGCGACAAAATGTGAACCAAAATCAATATTCGTCTTCTGGTGATTCGGTTAATGTCTGTTCACTCTATCGAATCAAATGCGAGAATACGAGTCAAACGATGAGAGATCAGGAATAGCTCGCAGGCGGACACCGCTCTCCCACTCACCACTGCCTCACCACTGCTTCACCACTGCCTCCCGACTCACGACTTATCAAGTTTTGCCAACTCTTCGATATTAAATTCGCATTTTACAACTAAATGCATTTCTAAATTTATGTTTTATACATGTGTTTAATTGAGCAACTGTTTGGTATAAATTGATGCTTAAAATCTACAATGTTTTATTTGAAGCGACGCTAAAAACTAATCTTTGCAATACAAGTAATTTATATCATAAGCAGTGTTTTGTTCAAAGGATACTTCGCTTAAATGATGCTATTATTTCAACTGTAAATTGCGCTCAAAATTAGTGCTTAATTTTTAACAATTATTGTATTGTAATAAGTAAAGTGCAATATAAACATGGGCTAATATATGTAATGTATGTTTTTAATTATGCTAATATATCAAGAATGTAATTTTACTCAAGTTAAAATATAATGTTGGCATTATGAAATTATATACTATGCAGTATTTTATATAAATAAAATTGGTTTATATTAATATCATGAATAATAAGATATGCTATTCAGACATAACTTATCCATTAGTGTATTATTTGATTGAATAAGTTTAGTAGAAATCAAAACAACGTCTAAAGAGTAGGATTGCATTAAATCGCATGAATTTGTTCAATGAATTCGTGTCATTAATATCGACAGTGTTTGGAGAGTTGGGTCAGAAATGCTTACCCTTTGGCGAAAGGCGTCTCCAACTCGAAGACCGAGAAAATGAGATTAATTGCATGAAATCGCTGTCCATTGAAGTTATAAACGCATCGAATCTCGTTTGGGTAGGCGTTCGGCCACTCGGGAGACGTGAAGTTCCCGACCAGACTCACCGAACTGTCGAAGTTGTAGACGCAGTCGCCTGCACGTGCAGCGGCACCGGGAGAGAACGAGCAATTAGGCTACTGTAGCTCAATTAGATAGCACCGGGAGGTGAGGCGGGTTTGAAACTACACACACAATACACTTAGGAATTGAATACAAATTTCAAACAAAATGTTGAAAATCTTTCGCAATTGTATTGAGAGAAAAATGGTGCGAAATGGTGCGAAATGGTGCGAAATGGTGCATGGTGGAATGGATTAATGCATAGTAAATAGGGACGAATGGATTACCGAACGCATAGCCGAATAGGAAATTGATGACTGAGTAGAGAATGTGGGGCCGACTACGAGTGCCGCGACTGTACATCTGTCTGACGCTCGTCTGACAAATAATTTCAGTTTCGCCGCAAATATCGGTTCGCTATTGATATTGATTGACGAGATTGTGGGCCCAAACAAGTGCTACGATTCCGCTCTATTAACCATCGCTTCTATCTCTCGCAGCGCTTCTCTCGCTTCTCATTCTCTTCACTCCGAAGACTGTATGAAAAGATAGAAAATTAATTAATTTTATTTGAACTGAGTTTTGCTTTTTAGCAAAAAGAGCCGGAATTTCCTCATTAGACAAGCATTCGATCGAAAACTAAGTTAAGTACCGAAACACTTGCGACCGATAAGGGCTTCGAAACTATTTTATCACTACTTTCTATCGGACTTTTGTTTGGCTAACAATTCCACGAGTGTTCACAAAATACTCGAGTTTTTAATTCCCATTTTTAATACAAATATTACTGCTTTATTCCTGCTTAAATTTTATGTCTATTATATATCATTTTTAAATTGACTTGTTTTTGTGGAATTTAAACAATGTTAAAATATATAATGTAGTTATACTATAGTCATATACTTATTATATAACTTATTTTAAGACAGAATTTATAATGTATCTTATTATCTCATTAGCTATCGTCGTGATAGTAGCAGGATTATAACTTAACAATTAATCGTAATTTTTTTAAAACTATACACAAATAATTATATATTTTTTAATTTAAACCTGGGTGAAATTGTACAATGACAATTTTAGTCAATAAACTAAGTAATCAAAGTTTAGTAAAAATATTTAGATACTTGAGATACTAATAGAAATAGATTCTTGTGTTTCGATTAATAGATAAACAGCAAAACACTTTCGAGAGTCAAAACATTTAGTTTTCTATAAAAGCATCGAAAGTAATATTTTTGCGTCGAATGTCGTTTCCGAATGTTTTGGTCTTTTGCTCTCAAATCGAAAGCAACTCTTCATTGAGTGAAAGTGCAATAGAGATGAAGCGGACCATTAATTTTGATGAGTTTGCACTTGTCTTACATTCAAAGGCAATATTTTTGCAGAGAATAACAAATTTTGAATATTATTATATAAAATACGGCTTCAAAAACGTGAAGTGAAGTTTAAAACGATATTTTTTGCAAAAATTAAAAAACAAATTTAATTTCTACTAACGATTGAAGTAAATAAATGATTGAATGTAATAACTTTCCCGTTGTTAGTTCTGTGTAATAATATTTTTTTCATTTGTGCAAGTGTAATCATAAAAGCTTATTGCGCAAATATACATGTACAAGGTTGATAAAATTATTATGTGCCAAGGTGGCTTTATTTGTTCAAAAGTTTCAAGTTTAATAAATAAGAAATCCTTTTCTACAAAAACCGTTAGTTTTTATTAGACTTTATGTCACTTCTAATCGCTTTGTTTGTCATTTTCATGAAACTAATAACAATTTTTGTATTTTTTTGCGTTAATTTCAATTATTTATACATTATAAAAATTTTAATCCATTCTACAATTTTATATCAAATTTTATTCATATTCTATAATTGTTAACAACACTAAATCGTCTTAAGTTATTATTATAAGTTTGTTTTAAAATTCTTATTTTATCATGTTTATATAATATACTGTGCATTAATGTATTTTATGCTTGTTTAATTTTATAAAATATTAACCAAGCTTTAATATCAAAGTAAATTATAAAATAAATTTATTAATGTACAATACATCTACTTTTATAAAAATAAATTTTACAAAAAAAAAACAATAATGCAAGCGTGTGTTTTTAAACATTACATAGCTTATAGTATTTGATAAATGTATTTTAAAATCATGCTGCTTACAGTAAACAAGATTTGGCCCAATTTTCTAATACATATTTGCAAAAGATAAATAATATCCTAAACAAATATAAATTAGTTTCAAACATTGCACTGAATAAATTATATAAATCATTTTCTTTTACCGATAATACCTTTCAAATTAAGTTTTTAAAATTAAAAGTAATAAATTTAACATTATCTGTTTACATCATCATTAAATATTATATTGAATAACAAAATTTAAATAAATATCTGTCTATAGAAACTTAAATCGAAAAATTAAGCAAAATGCAAAATAATTAAAAATGAAATGTATAATTTATAACTAATTTCTTTAATCTATAGATGTATATAAAATAAATAGCAAGACAAATTTTTGAAAAATTGTGGAAATGTAATAAAAAAAAACAAAAGTTTAAAAATCAAAGTTTTAACATTCAAATTTATAATCTTGCTAATTCCTCAATGAATTATCAGTTGTCTTACAAAAGCAAAGTTTGATTTTCTAATTAAATTCTAGATTAGAGATAAAAGAGAAATAACATCTTGTTATCTCAAATAGAATATCCATGCTTAAATCTTTCATTATTTGTTAGTCATATGAAGTGCTGAAACGGCATTAATCAAAGCCGAGCTCTAACTCGAACTCAACGTATGTTCAGCTCAAGTAGTCGTAAGCTCTGGCACTACTGTTCAGTGCATTTCTGGATGTCATGAGTGGTTTGTGTTGGGCTTTGAGCCGAAAATTAAAAAAAAGAACTCTTTTCGCAAACCCATTGCATAACTACTAACGAAGAGTCGTATAGAAGTCGTATAGAAGTCTTAGAAATAGTTGTCATTCTTCTCCTGAATAGTCATTAAAGTAAATGAATTCACGTTTTCTCTCATTTTCAGCTAAACATTCTCCGAAATCCCATTATTTGAGCCATTCTTTTCCGAGAATTAGTTTTAGTCCTATTTTTATAATTCAAATCTGTTTCGAAAATTATAATAAATGTTTTGATTTGTTTTGTTTATTAACAAATCGCAAACAAATAGATTTTGAAATGCATTCAAGAGCTTAGAACTCGAATGAAAATAAGGGATAAATTTGTGCGAAAATTAATTTCCATTCACTAGAGATTTGCGGACATTATGTCGAGCGCTGACTGAGAATAACAATACGAGAACTGAATTGCCATTCAATGCATTGGTCGGCGAAGAGTAGAAAAACCAAATAAATCTGTGAAATATGATTGCGTTTGCAATGTATGGCTCGAATCATCTCATATGCGCTTATATGAGATACCTTATTGTCGAATGAATACACTGTACAAACCTATGAACGCTGCTATGCTATAGTCGTTCAATACATTCATACAAATCTCACAATTGGCCAAGAATTTCAAATTATGCTTGCTATTTTTAAGTTACAATAAATATATTTGTGATTTATTAGTTAGAATCTAACTTGGCAATTGAACAATTTTGAAACTGATTAATTTTATTATAATTGAATTGAATTTATTATAATTGTCTGCTTTTACGTAAAAGTGTTGGCTTTGCAATATTTCAAAGTAATGCAGTGAAGCATATATCTTATAAAAATGATTATTTTAAACATGTAATTTCTATCTACTGTAATTTTATAAACTTAATTAATATTATTTATCTGTATTTAACTGTATTTATTATCTTAGTAACAAGCAAAAATTAACTTTAGTTATATAAAATGTTACTAATGCTGTAGTGCCTATATGCAATGATTTTTGTAAGAAAAAAAATTAACATTACACTATTATAGTACTACTGTAAACGTATATCGAATAATATACTGCATACAGTGTAGTGTTTGTTTTTATAAATTGCAGATTAAATGCATTATTATTTTTGTGAATCCTTACTGCAATCGTAATAAATAACACGCTTTTTGGGAATTAGTATTTTGACGCTTAGATAGTAAATGAAATTATTTCTCATTCAATGAGTAGAGCCTCGACTCAACTCTCAGATGAAATGATTGATCGAATAAATAGAGACAAGACTTACGATTCGACACAAAATTGTTATATTTTGCGAATTCGCCATTAAATCGATGTGTCTTTGCGTTCACAACACAAAACTACTTGTGTTCGTCACCGAAGCTCATCCACACGTCTCGTACGGCCACTGTTCCAACTGTCGGTGCCGTCAAAATAGCCTGAAGTCGAGGCGATTGCACGACTCGTTCCAATCTAACCATCAGATTAGGGAATATACTGTTTATTGAACTGGAATTCGCTTTTTATAACATATACTCCACTTTCAGACTTTCAAAAGTTTAACAATATTTTGTCAGTGCAAAGTAACTTGATAAAGCAACATAGCCACAAGAGTAACATGCACAAAAGTTATTTGCTCAATTTAATTAAGTTAATGTTAGGTGCACAAATTTTGCCATGTGTTATTTTATTGCAATTTAAATATAATAAACTTTGACATTAAATGCTACGAAATTATTATTACTGTTTAAGTAATTTCAGTTTAATTTAAACATTTTTTATTTTATTAAAGATAGCTTTGTTTTGGTTAAGATAATTTAATTATAGTAACTAGCTTAAAAGCAACAAAAAATAATATTTAATAAAGCAATTTCATATTTTCCTCAGTTCATTTCTGGAATAATAGTTAAATTTAGAAAAGATACATTTTGACAAGTAAGTTTAAATTAAATATTTATTTAATAACTCAGATAAGGTCAATTAAACTAAATACTAATAAAAGTTTATTAAAAATTTAATTATAAGTCAATAATTAATATAGTATTTTTTTAGATTATTTATACTGTTCTAAATTATTATTTATTAAAAATTTTAGATTAATTGATCGATTTTGACATTTCATTAGTTAGTAGTCGTGTCTACAGAATGTAATGATTTGATTAAAATATATTCTTAGTATTATATATAATATACTGTATATTATGTTTGAATTATAAGATAATTCAGATTTTATGGTCAATAAAAGTTTTGCTGCGATTAATGGGAACCAAGAATTAAATCGAAAGCCATATAAACCGGCGTTTTATTGCATTCACTCACTGTTTGCCAACTTTAGGTCAAATGTAAAATATATTTCTTTAAACATTAGTTAAGATTTATTTATAATTTTGATATAAATAGGAATTTTATTTTTAAAATAGTTTAATACTAATAATTTATTGTAGTTTTTAATTAATTATACACTATTACGCCTTTAAAATAAAATATTAAAAATTTTAATACGATTATTATTTTAAAAATTATTTTCACTAATAAATTAACATTTATTCGTAAAATTATTCCAATATACATATAATTATACCAGCTAAGGTTTAAGCATGAATTTTGCAAGTGCCAAAATCTAGAGTGTACTTAAAGAATACTATGATAAATATAATATATACAAATGTACTATTGTTCGTAAGAATATAAATAACAAAATTTGAAAACAAAAAATAAAATTAAAGCAAAAAATTTGGAATATTTTACGACTACTATAAGTGAAAGAGATATAGAATCGCAAACATAAAGAATATGTTTTGAAAAATTCATGTCTCGGCTCTCGATATGGAGATATATATTCTTTATATTCTATAACATAATTCTGAATCAAATTTGATATTTGATAGACATAATAGACGTACTCTATATTCTAATGCGAATCCGAAAATTTGATTTTGTTATTCGCAGACAAAAACACATTTTTATCAATATCTGAGAGAATTTTCATATAAAGTTACCGAATATTTCACTCATACACTACACTAGAGTTGATCTCTTGATCTCTCGGCACAAGATTTGATTCCTTTTTCAAAACAAAAATATAATATTATTAAAGTAAAAACACAACAAATTTTATATACTGTACTTTTGCAAAAATGTGCATGTGCAATCAATGTGCAGTAGGAATGCAATAAAAGCGCATAAATTTCAATTCCAAACGTAAAGCACAGGTAGTTTGATGTTGTGTTTATCAAAAGCACTTCAAAAAATGATTTTTATGTACATTTGCGGTAATAAATAAGAAGTAGCATTGTAAAAAGAGCAGTACAGGCGCTAAACCGGTAGAGTTAGTCGCGGCTAACGTGGAAGCGATTAGACTAATCGCGTAATTCAATCATTCGATTGTGTATTCGTCGCTCAGAATCAGTAAATATCGAATAGAATTGATTTGTTAGTAAAGAGTGAATAGGAATACAATAGACGTGTCGTTCGGCTGTCGAGAAGTCGGACCGAAATTAATTGATTCGAACGGAAAACTAGTCTACAATAGGAGTGCAAAGAGAGAGAAGTGGCGCTGATTCGGGCGCTCGGCTGTGATTACTCGCTGTATAGACTGCGCCGAATAGACTGTAAGGGAATGGCAGTAGATATGGCGTATATGTGTCAGAAGTTATTTGCGATAATAATTCACATGTAATACGACTTCTGTCGCACATTACTCGCCACTAAATACTCGGCTCAAGGATTGTATGCATTGAATGCATTGAATGGATTGTATGGCTGAACACAACCAACCATTCGCTCGATTCACTCAATCCGCACCATTCGCTCGACCAGAATAAACATCTTTTACGGCGCGCTTCGGGGGTTTGGTGGGCACCGACACACAAAAGCCGACGTCTAATGAATTTATTCGCAGTTAATCTATTCGATCGAATGGATTGAACTAAATGTCTAATAAAAACTGAGTAAAAGAGTAAAAGAATTGTTTCGAAGACTTCTTTTCACTTATAGCCAAACGTTTAGTTCGCTTTCAGAGCAAAACCGCTTCCATTCGATCGATACGAACACTAAAGAACTCAATAATTAATTTCTGAACTTATCCTAAAAAACAGCATTTATTTGATTTCAAGCGCAAGACTAATGTTGTTTTGCCGAATAAAAACAATCAGAACCATTGTATCAT
Source organism: Metabelba pulverosa (assembly GCA_034697605.1). Classification (NCBI taxonomy): domain Eukaryota; kingdom Metazoa; phylum Arthropoda; class Arachnida; order Sarcoptiformes; family Damaeidae; genus Metabelba; species Metabelba pulverosa. The sequence goes on from JAQIXC010001684.1 coordinate 10,576, forward strand.
GCTAAAGTTATTGGTTTAGTAAAAGATAACACTCTAATAATTCTCTTTCTAACATGCTACCTAGATTCAATTTATAATTAATTAACCAAGACATAATTTAAAATGTAAATTTGGCGAAAATTAATTTTTAAAGTATGCGTTAATTTCTAATTTGAGTTTAGATTATGAAATGCTATTTATTCAACGAAGAAATGGCCAAAACTTAGTTAAATTAGAAATAAATATCACTTTATTTGAGCGAAACTTTTGAGTAAAAGTGTCGCCGAATATGAGATAATCGAAGCGACGAATAGATGTCATCTCAGAGTCTATTTGTGTTTGTCTTCCATCGAATCGATGTCTGTCTTCTTCGAGGCCTTCTTCTCGACGCTCTTCTTCACGTCATTCGCCTTCTCCTTAGTCTTCTCCTTCACCTCAACCAACCCATCCTTCATGGCCTCCAACTTCTTCTTCGCGCCGTCGGAGGCATTGGTCGCCGCCTTCTTCAGGCCATTCGCCTCTTTGTTGTCACCGTTTTTCGGTTTCGCACAGAAGTGTCGATAAGCGCCGAACCCAATGGCCGCCAACGCAACGCCGGCCAGAATCACGGCTCCGCCTCCGCCCCCCTTCGGAACGGGTGGCTTCGTGTGGGCGCCGCCCGCCTTACCGGCCATTTTGGACGGCTTTGACGCACCGGTTGTGTGACTGTTGATGGGCTTCGGCGGCAGAGAGTTGGGTAGTTTCGCGCCACCGCTGCCTCCTTTCGGCGCCGATGTCTTGTCAGGCATTGTCTCTTCACTTGACTCGCGATTTGTTTCTATAGATTAGTTAAGCTAATGGTCGGTCACTCACTAATACACAGATTGTATTTGAACTGAATTTTCACATTTGAAGCAAAACTCGCGACAAATAGCGTCGAAATGAAAGCATTAATTCGTAAATTTAAACGCTTTAGAAGTGAGCGCTCAGTCACTAAATTGTTGGCTTTTAATAGAAATTAACGCAATTTTCGCTATAATTAACTCATTTCGTGCGACTAATGATAGACTAAATAATTAATTGCTAATAATGCAGTGCAGGTCAATTTATTCTCATAACTTCTACTAATTTAAACTAATTGTCCAAGATAAATTTTCACTTCATTTTTATATTGTAGGTATTTTTGCCGTAGTTTTATATTGCATTCGACTATATTTTTATAATAAAATCTTAGGTGAAAGACAAAATAAGCAGGCTAAGAATAATATTGATTACATTTTATTTTAAAATTATTATTTTTTAGATTACACTCAATATATATTTAAACATTAATAACAAATTTTAATTAATTCAATACAAAATGGGATAAAGAATAATAAATTAATTTTATGTTAAAATAAAATAAAGATAAAATTATCAATAGATTAATAATATATTAATATTTTTACTCTTGTTTAAGTACTCTTGCTGAATAAAGCTTGCAATAGATTTTTAATAACATTTATAATTTATATTAGTTATAATCTATAATGATGAATTAATATTAGTATTTATTAAAATTTTAAACAATAACCATGAACCTAACTAAAATGATAAAATAATAATAATAATAAAACTTATAGAAATGCAGATAGATAAATATTAATATAATAAATCAACATTTATAAAAAAGACATAAAAATAAAAATTTATATTAAGACAGCTAATATTTAAACAACCTGTTTAAACAAACTTAAGCACGATTATTTAAATGACAAATAGAAAATCAAATTATGTCTAACATGAATAATAGCTTAGTTTACTGTATCACAAGTAAAATATTATCAATTAAATAACTCCATGAAATCATAACATTATGTAATAAGCATATAATTTTGTCTTTTTTTTATGCATAAAATAAAACAATAATGTTTGTATTGATTATCAATCAAATTTTATCATAATAAAAGCGGGATTAAGACTTAAATCAGCTCGAAACAAAAAGCTACATACTCGGGTAAATGCACCGCAAAAACAATTTAACATTATTTGCATATCAATATTTCATCCAATAAAAAGTTTTATTTATTTATTGTATAAAAAACAAATAATAAATAATTTCCGATATATTTTTGACATAAAATATGTTTTGATAAATAGTATTAATATATTTCTTGGGCTAAGAGTAAAAGGCGAACAAAAAGAATGCGAACAATGTTTTCGAGAAAATTATGCGAAAAAACCTTTTGGCAGACATTGAGAACATAGAGAACATTGAGAACTAATGCGAAATTCGGTACAAAACTAATGTTTTAATGCAAAGACGAGTACGGCTTGAATGCAGTCATTGTTTTCCAGTTGTGATATCTTTCTTCTCGTATAATGTATCTTGTTAAGTTAGTATAGAAAATAAAAGAATGGAAAAACTTTTCAATATTTTTGCGCCCATTTGAGTGGCATTTACTTCACTTAAACTTCTCGACGATTAATGATATATTTTGAGTGTCTTTTCGCCGAATCATAACTAAAACCATAAATCCTTATATGAGATACAGAGTGTCGGCTCTCAGAGCAGTGCAAAAGCAAAGAACTGTTTATTTAATCGCAGATATCGTCGAATAAATAAATGCTTACTTTTCCAGCATTTTGTCGCGTAATTCAAATTTATTTCTCCAATTCTCAAATCATATTTTGAGTAATATTTAACATAATAGATGTTTAAAATATACATTGTATAATGCAAACTAGATTTGGATTAATCTATTTCGACAATATTCACCAAAAATCTACATATCTATACGTTTTGTGTATTCGATATTTATTTGCCTTTTTGAGTGAATTTATCAATTTTTTGCTACTTATCGAAATAAAATTCCAATTGAATGTGAAAATAATATTCAAACAAGAATTCCAATTAATATCCAATAGCTTTGATGCTTAAAAATTTTTCTTAGTTATTTTTATATTAGCAAACACAAAACTGCTCTATTAATACAGTTTTTTTTATTTTTGAAATTCTATTGCAAATATAAAAGCTCGTCTTATACAACAATATATTTTCATACTTTTTCTCTAATTTTCAAAATCTTATATTAG
>JAQIXC010001685.1:0-13606 GCA_034697605.1 Metabelba pulverosa
TGTTTATTTAGACAAATTAAGTTTAAAAAACACCCTATTTCAAAATTACACTAATTTTTAACAAGCTTAATCAGATCAGCTAACGTCGCATTGTTCAATTCTAGCAAGCTCAAATTGAGCATGTATTCTTTAGCGAGCGCCTGCTTCACCTCGACACCCATGAGCGAGTCCATGCCAAGCCCAGTTAGCTTTGACTGGTGGCGTACCTTGCTCGCGTCGCGAATACCTTGAACAATTTCACATATAAAAAAATTGCCATGATAATAATAAATTAATTATCAAAATCTATATCTAATATACCACTAATAAGTGTCACGATATCGCGACTCTGGCCAGTGGTCACCACTTTCAGCGTTTACCTCAACAGACTGCCGACCACACCATCGGGTGCTCTGATGGAGTGATTCAACAGCGCCGGACTCGAGTGTATGCGTTTCGGAACTGTACCGCCGATCGCGCGCTCATCCGTTCCCATCCTAGCGGCGGCAACACCGACGTCGGCGATCGCACCCAAGTGTATGGACAGCCCCGGAAACCCTTCGGCGCGCCGGAACTCGCACACGCGTTCCATTAAGCTATAGGCGTAGCCATAGTTGGCCCGCACTTCTACGTTCGGCCGACACCGACGAGAAGGCGACGAAATACTGCAATTCCCGGCACACGTCGCGACTCATGAGATCCTCGCTCTGCGGCTGTGCTTTAGGGGCCGACACCTCTTCGAAACCTTCGTCTGATTGATGGACGCCTTCACCGGCACTCGCGTTCACTAAAACTATTCGCAGCCGTAGTTGACTCGAACCGCCGTTGACTGGCCGTCGGATTGACGACAATTGTTGTCTGTTTTAGGTTTAATGTAAACACGAATAGAGACGGTATTGCAATCAAAACCAGTTATTAATACATTTTAAATATTTATTAAATTATATAAACATGATATTTATTAACATATTAATTTTGTAAATTAAAATCTGCAAACGTAAATTAATATCAAAACATAATTATAAATAAAATATTATTTTAATTATTAACTTTTAAAAGTTATTGTTAAGGTAAATAACTTATACTGTATAACTTGATTAATTGTAATGTCAAAACCTTTGTCTGCAATCTATTTAGTGAAATATAAACTATTTCTACATATTATAGATAGACATAAGAGACTCACTTTCGACCAATGAGTGAACGACTCCTTATATACACTGAAACTGAAATGAGAACACAAGCTATACGTATAATTAAACTAGTGTTACGCGAACACCACTATTGAATAGCATTTTTATATGTAAATGATCATGGTTAAACCATGTTTTACAACACTAGCTATTTAGTACGAATTCATTCCAACAGATGCTTAACGGCTTTCCATAACTTAGATATTTATTTTTAGAGCCGAATTCAAAACTTCTTATTTTATACTTTGTATGATTATATTACTTATTTGGAAAATATAACTAGTATAATAATTAATTAACTTAATTGTTCTTATTCAAATAATTATTTTTAATCAGAAAGAATAATATACTAAATCAATTAGATTATCGGCTATATATTCATATTATTTATTGTACAATATCTTACATAATCTATATTTGCAAGAAATAAGTGTTGAATTAAATAATGATTATAAAAGTATTAATATAATAAATATTGAATTTAAAAAATAAAATATAAAAACACATGACTACATAAAAAATTATTGTTTTAAATATTTTCTTTTCTAACTTATATTCATCTATGTTGTATCATAGCTTGCATGCTAACTTTAAATCTATTAACAATTAATTAATTTTAACAAGCAATTTAAACAGAACATGAAAACAGAAAAATTAAAATCAGAAATTCTTTATTCTGATATAAGCATGATACAGTAGATGACTACTTACTTATTTTATTACTTATTACTTATATGATTACTTATTTTGATTCAATAGCTGTTTACATAATAGTAAATTACTAGTGTTAAATTTATTACATTTAATATTAAATTAATTTTAAATTGTTGATAACATTTTAAAATTTATTGATAGAATTGTTTCCAAAAGCGAATGCAGTTCTGAATGACAGTCGGATTGAAGCCATTATTGCCTTTATATCGGTTTCGACGGACAGTAAACCCATTCGAAGACAACGACATATAATTCACAATCGGCTCTCCCGTCGCCGACAGACCATATGCTGGCCATTCATTGCCGTTCAATGTCGGCGCAACACTAATAAAATTAAAAACATTAAATAAATAAAATAAATAAAGTACATGCTAAAACCAACCCGTATTTAGCAAAATGGGTCCAAACATCCATAAATACAGTGCTCATACGCCTGTCCTCATCAGAAAAGCCCGATTCTAGGTATGGATGACCAAACACGAGCGTCAGATCATCGCCATGTGTTGCCTCGCACCAGGTGCTATTATAACATGGTGATTTGGTATTTGCATACGAAACATAGTACTGATACACAGCACCAGTAAACGTGGGCTGCCGTACCAGGTTATAGCCGAACAACACCGTTGGACACGTGAGGACATAGTCGCCGAGACTATGCGCTACGACATTCCGGAGCCGATTCCGTTCGGTGAGATCGGCGCCGAAATCGGACGCTTCGAACGATTTTGTATATTCGGCGCCAATACGCTCCACAACCGACGGATCCAATGTCGAGAAGAACAGTGTTTTCATGTCTGCGCGAGCGGTGCGGACGTCGATGAGCGAGTTGGGCACCGACGGGTCGTAGCGCCCGTACGTAAATAATGTCGCGTCCAGGTACTCGGAAAAGCGCGGGCCCTCGTGCCTCATGTGTCCGCTCAGCAGACGCAGCGCCGGAACGAAATTTTGTTCGGATATTAGTTGCGATACCGGCGCCGGAAAGATGGCGTCGCCAGTGCAGGCGGCGAATGGAAACTCGAGCATCCGATCCATTTCCGACTGCGCGATGAGTAGGTCGTACGCGGATTGGCGCCGAAGGCAGTCCATGTCGGGTCCGGCACAGCCGACCGAATTTGCAAATTGTTTGGCCACTCGTTTGCATGCGCTTAGTGTCGGGATATTGTTGAAAAATGCGCCTTGGTAAAATGTAAATATAAATAATGATTGATACTGTCGTTTAGTTAGTTTAAACATGTTATTTTTTTCTTAATAATATGATAAATACCTGACATCGAAATTGCTTTCCGAAAATAACGTTTTGTAATATTCGATACGATATGAGTGCCGATCGATATTCCGCCGACGCTCTGCCCGAACAGCGTTATGTCGTCGGGATTGCCGCCGAACGCCGCGATATAGCTATGGATCCATCGTAGCGCTAACGCCTGATCCCACAGCCCCTGATTACCAGGCGCGTCGGCCGTGCCCGCGGCCAGAAAGCCAAATGCACCCAGGCGATAGTTGATTGTAACAAGTATAACATCGCGCAGCGCCAACTGATCGCCCGGGAAGTCGCGGCCCGAGTCGGTACGGTATCCACCGCCGTGTATGAAGAACATGACCGGCAGTTGCGCCGACTGGTCGATGGTTGGCGTAAATATGTTGAGGAATAGGCAGCTCTCGGCCGAGTCGGCGAAGTTGTCCGGATTCTCGTCGTAGTCGACGACCGGCGGCTGTAAACATGACTTCCCGAAGTCGGTTGCGTTAATCAATACTCGCTTTCGATTCCGAATTGGTTGCGGTTTCCGAAACCGCAGTTCACCGACGGGTGGCTCCGCGTACGGAATGCCCTGTTTTGGAGTGAAAACAACGAAAACAGTCACTCATTCGGCGATCAATTGACTCAATTAATTGCTTTCATAACTCATACCTTAAAACTATGGATCGGTTTGTAGTCAACTGTCGGCGCCGTCAGACTCTTCGTCGCTATCCGTTTAGTGCAGCCTTTGACCGATTGCGGGCCAACCTGTACCACGACATTGCAGTTATTACTGTTTGTACTTGCTAAGCAAATATAAATTATAAAAATAATATGGAATATTCTAGCCACAAATAAACAATCCATTGATGAGTAATAATGTAACTTTTAAATGGTTAATGATTTAAAACATATTTCGTTTATTATATACAGATTAATCATATACAGTAAATTTATTAAAACATGTTTTATTATGCTCAAAATAAATAAATCAATTATTTTATATAAAGTATAATTCACAGTATATTATAAATTTGTTATTTTTTATAAGTTTAACGCTTAACATATTATTTAAACAAATCGCTTTAGCTATTAAATTAATTAATACAGTTGAATTCTATTTTTGTTAAGTGCTCAATGTCTTCAATGAATAAATTAAGCAATTTACAATTAAAATATATAATTTATAGTATATAGGCAACTACATATACCTGAAGCAGCGGCTTGAAAATAATACATGCTCAATTTATGCTTGCCCGAATTGACCAAGGCGACGTTCGCCGATCTCATTAAACTTGCTAAATATTAGTTTCGTTTGAAAAACTGTATAAAGTTATTATTGTTTTATTGTAACTTGCATAATGGGCGGCCTGGGATCAATCAGTCTGCGCACACATATCTCGAAGATCGCGTCGCACGAACTGGGTAACATGTTCAACTTCTCGTCGGCGATCGAATCGATCATGCTATAAAGCGGATAATCATATTTAAAATTTGAGCACAAATACTATTTTTCACTAAACATATGAATTATTATCATACTTATTATCTCATACTGTATTAGTGTTATTTTAAGCTAGCAATACACTACAATTGAAAAGTATTTTTAATTTGTAACATTTACATTAAATTATATTTGCTGGAAATATTTAAAATCCAAATAAAATTTTGCAAAAATTCAATTTATATCATATTTAGTATCTACTATATAGTACAGTATATCTGCAATAAAAAATAACCTGCATTTATATTGTTCAGCTTTTTCGTAAATGGCAACTAATCAGATAATCAGATGACTAGTTATTGTAGCATGGTTAAAAATAGTGCAAAAAGTATCCTACTCCTTGGTTTCCAAACAGCGGGCGTAATCGTGGATACTTATGGTCAGTGGTTATGGTAGTACTCATACACACACTCATACGGACACTCATACGGACACATCGACGTTGGAGATCATCTTCTTATTACACTGTAGCATGTTTAAACCTTTTTACACATTACTCTTTATGCACTTATTTTACACCTTAGACACATTACACCTTGCGCATTCTTATACACTTTGAGTCAATATATTGAACACATTATACACACACTCTGTCGCACACATGTCGTGTGGACTCGAAATACATAAAAACAAGTTTATTAATATACCCTTAAACTAGCAAGAATTATACAATTACAGTTTGTAATTATTTTAACATGTTTACTATCAAAATAATTTACTTTTTAATTAGATAAAATAAGTATATTATTTAAATTATTGTTGAATGACTACTGCTTACAAATTAGCTGGATACTTTTCATAGACTTATTTTTAAACATTATTTATAAAATTTATCATTTTATTATTTATTGATTTAATATTATAATTAATTTAATTATAAAATTACATGTTAATACTTAAACAGACAATTGAAATTTTAACTGACAATAAAACTTCCATTGTAGTTTTTAAAAAATTTAAACAAAAAACACATAAATTCGTAAGTCATTATATATTATAAACTTTATTATTTAAATTTGTACTGTAATTATAACTTGACAATAAGAAGTATCATAAAATCAGTAAACAATTATAAAATTCAAATAAACTACTAATCAATAATTTCAGCAAGTACTAAATTTCGGTAGTATTTTCGGTCGTTTTTGCCGATTGTTGTCTTTAAAATACTATCTACAAACATAACGCCACCGACGAGTTTCTTGGTAAAGGTAAGTGTATCTAGATCATTTTTAAAACGCAATACAAATTAATAGACATACAAATGAAATTAACATGAGCAAATTTATACCGGCAACATGCTGCTGAATCTGCTCTTCTGTGACCTCGTGTCCGGGCCTACGCACGACATACGCACGCGGCCAGTGATAGCCGGCCTTATTCTTCACGCCGACCACAATCGCCTCTTCGATCGCCGGGTGCGTAAGAAGAACATGCTCAATTTCCACCGGCGATATGTTTGAGTACAGCGTGCCGTTAACTACCAAGATCACTTCCTTAAGCCGATCGACGAAATGTATGCGCTTCTCGTCGTCATAGTAACCGATATCGCCGGTGCGATACCAACCGTCCGCGTCGAAGGCGTCTTTCGTAGCTTGCTCATTTTTGTAATAGCCGCTAAATAGTTTCGGGCCGCGCACGCAGATCTCACCCTGGCAATTCGAGCCGAGCGGCTCACCCGTGCTCATGTCAGCAATTTTTACCTCGGCGCCGGTAGACACGCGCCCGCAATTGCCCGGAACATATTTCTCGCCGTACTCGGATCCGTGGCTAATCAACGGAAATTCGGTCATGCCATAACCTGGATTCATTGTACCATAATTAAATTAGCTTTAATAACAACACAAAATGTTATCGTTTTTTAGCTTAATAAATTAATTGATAGTGTTTGTTATTAAAATTACAGAATTTTGTACGAATTTTATGGTTAATAACTGAGATTAGCAAGTTTTAGTTTTAAATAGATTAGGTATTAAATATATTATTGATAATTTAAGAATAGTAAAATAAATAACACCTTCACGTAAGTGCAATTTATACTTATCAACCACTGCGGCCGAGATGTGCGCGGGAACGCCAGATCCGCCCGTCGACAAGCAGCGCAAACTAGACAGATCATATTTGCCGACCAGATCACCAAACACCAATTTTGAAATCAGGAGCGGAAAAACGGCCAAAAAGGTAACACGATACTTTTCGATACAAGCATGCAGCTGCTCGTCGCCAAACCCGACCAGCAAGATCGAAGTGGCGCCGTCCGAAACGAGCTTGGGTAGAAACTGGGAGCCGCTCACGTGGCCGAACGAGAACGGGAGCGTAACCACCCGGCCAGTCTGCTCATTTATGGTGTAAAAATACTTCTCGGTGAACGTGCTCATGACCGCCCGGTGCGATATCATTGCGCACTTGGGAAGGCCGGTGCTGCCGGACGTGTAGATATAGAAGGCTGTGCTCTCCGCGCTGTTGACCTCGAAATATGGTATACGCGGCAAACACTCGCCGTTCCCCTCCCCCAACAGCTGCTGAAACGTAACGTAATTGTCGTAAACACCATCGAAAACAATGGCCAGTTTAACGTCGCCTTCGCGCCGAACGGTCTCGAACTTATGCGCGTCGGCGGCCGAGCACACGACGATATTGGCGTCGCCGGTGCGCATCTGCTGGGCGATCTCGTACGCGCCGAACGCCGGGCTTAAGGGTAGGTAGATGTTGCCGAGAAAGTAAATGGCGAATAGTAATATAGCATGCTCAATTGAGTTCGGGCCGCAAAACGCGATTACGTCGCGCCGGTCTACGTCGCGCGCGATCAGCGCCGCAGCTATGCTCTGCGCCCGTCGTTTCAGTTCTCCGATAGTTAACTGATCGCCGGTTTGGCCGTCGATCTGTGGTTTGAATTTTTGAATTAAATAGTTTATTCGTTGCAAACTATGTCATGTTACTATTTTATTTTATTAAATAAGCTTGCGCACATTACCAAGCAAATAATGGAGTCATCAAGATGTTTTAATTTATTCCAAACATATTCGCCGATACTTTTTTCGGGCGGTTTCGGTGCACTCACCGCCGATTTTAAAATAAATTTTGAATTGCTCATTTTATTCGTATAGTATTTGGTAAACTTAGTTTAACAATTGTTCATATGTATAAATATTCGAAAATCTTTTGCTTTTACAGTCAAATAAATTGCTCATTACATTTGAGTTAATCTTGTATTTATACAACGCAGCGAAACAATCTTGATAAAAAGTTGTTTGATTTTTGAACGTACCCAAACGATGTTTCATTTAAAATTATTGACAGTTTATTGATGATTGCAATGAAGGAATGTGATTGTTAATGCCATTTGCCAATCAATCAATACAAATTCTAAATATGTTTGTTTAGTTAGTGGCATGTTCTTCCAATATAAACAATGATTAAAATTTTTGCACTTAATTTGTTTCCTTATTTCTCTCTTAATGTTGTCGATTAAATTTGTAAGGTTTTGAGTAATCTTTAAAGTAACTAGTTTAAATAAATAAACTATTTAATAATTTCGTTATAAATCTATTTATACTAAGTTTATATAAACGACAAATATCTGAGTCATTTAAAAACAATGATACTGTGTAAATATTGTTTAGCTATAAAAATCTATGTTAACTTTAATGTAATATATAATATGTTTATAATTGTAAAATTAAACATGCATTAATTTCTAACTAAATAATAATAATAAGCCATCTAGCTATTTATAGATAGTACATGTTGATGTCTGTCATCACGTATTTAATCCTCATAGCGGCCGGACGGGTTAGTTGACTATACCGGAGTAACCATTGACTGATCATGCTATTGTAACATGGCAAAATAACTCAATGCTAACTTTAAGAACTTTGTGAACGTGCATCGACCACTCATTGCGCTCGAATATTATCTGTGCATTATATATTTTTAACTCTCCGGTTTTAATAAATATTAATAAATAGTATTTTTCAAGTTTTTTTTAAATTTTGGCACGTTGTAAAATTATTTTTATTTTTTCTAAAATATAAAACTAGCTTATTAGTAATAAGTTATTACTATTAAACTCGAATTGGTTAAATTTCCAGACATCTTATTTATGCCAAATAAAAATTTTAATAATTACAGCAATTATTTTACGCAAAAATGTTTAATACAATTAGCGCATAATTGAAAATTTTATCATTTATAAATTATAATATTAAACTGAATTGCATGTAATTTATAAAACATATTAATCATGGCAGTTTTATGAGGTGCTTAACCTGTAATTATGATATTAATAAAACACATTTGTAGACAAGTTATTCATATAATTTTAAATCAGGTCTAGATTTTATAATATCCAGCAGATTTTAACTGCATATATAAGCAAATTAAACATAAAATAAAGCGACTTATAATAACTTAAAATAAAAAATCTACATTGTATTTTAAACTGTTTAAAATAATGAATTTAATATATTTATTAATAAGCTTAATAAGTATCGCTAGTATTAGATGCGAAGATGAGAAGTTCGATAAAAGTAACTGTTTAAAATAATATAAATTAAAAATATATTTCTCTCTACTTTGTAATATTTATACGTGTTACAATATAAATAGCTGTATAAATAAATAAAGAATTAAATAAAATATATAATTAATATTTTACAGAATATTCGCAAAACACGTGTTTCGAGCGAATCTACAAACGCTGTCCGTATAAACAGGACTACACCGACGCGGACGTGCAGAGAGCGATGAAATATATACAGGATAAATTTATCCACGAGACGAACTATAAGCCCGTCAAACCAGCATGCAAGCGCGCGCACGTGCGCAAGGAGTGGAACTGTATGCGCGAGGACGAGCGCATGGAGTTGGTGCGCGTACTGCGCGTGCTGTACAAGCGCGGCGACATTGAGTGGCTGGCCAACCGGCACGAGTCCTGGTGGCCCGACACGCATCTCACGCGCCAGTTCCGCCCGTTCCACGCGGTGCTCGGACTCGAATTGGAGAAACGCATTCGTCAGCTCAATCCGAAGCTCTACCTGCCTTACTGGGTATGAATTTGTTTTACACATTTTTTACTACGCCATGTATAATTAACTAATTAACTTAACTCAAACATGTTAATGTTTAGTTTAATTATAGTTTTAAAATTATAGTATAAACTCATTGTAATGTTTATAAATAATAATAAATGAGTTTATCAATTAATTTAATAAAAATTTAGAATTTTACAAATTAATTAAAATTCCAGCATTACAATAATTCCAGCTAAAAGTTTACAGAAATATAAATTTGTGAAAAGTAACCTGTTAGTAAACTACTTTGGAACTAATATTAGTTTTCTGCTTATGATTAAGTTTTATTATTGGGTTTAAATATAATGTAAGATTTTATGTAGATTTTAGATTTAATGATACAGTGTATATTTTACACTTGTAACTTCTCAACTCTTAAATTAATGAAGTGAATAAGCAAAGGTAAAATTATAATATTATCACAAATATTATTTTAATAACAAAAGTAGGAAAACACGTACAAATTTGATTTTTAATTTGTAACATTTTTATTTTTATTGGCTGAAATTTAGTTTATGGGGCAGAGAATTAGTGGGCGTGGCCTATATCAATCGACAGCTTATGTCATAAGAAGCATAAATATGCACTTTATTTTTGTCGGAAACCACGCGTTCAAAAGTTATGTCACATGTTATAATTAAAATTTTACTGTCGCGAGAGTAACTTTGCGGCACATTGCATATATTTTTATATGTTTATGTACAGTTCGAGAAAAATGTATGTCATATGCCAAACGGTGACTCTTGCGGCATAGGTAGGGAATTATGCGGCCCATAATATTAATTTATAAAATATGCCCACCTAGGTCGGCCGAAGGCCGTCTGCAAGGTGGGCCACGGATTTAACGCGTTCGCCGAAGGCAAACGGCGACTATATATATGTTAAAAACTCTTGTAAATTACATAACTTTTGAACGCGCGGTTTCCGACAAAAATGAAGTGCATATTTATGCTCCCCATGACATAAACTATCGATTAATATACGCCACACCCACTAATTCTTTACTCTATATACTAAAGCGTAGCCTTTTAATTTTTGTGCGCTTTGTGGTTAAAAAATAGAAATTAAAGTTTGCAACCCTAATTATACTTGGTTAAACATTTAGATTAATGAGTACGACTTCGAACATCCGGAGCGTTCATCAATTTTCGACTACTTCGGCACAACCGGCAACTACTCGACCAGCTATTGCGTGCCGGACGGCATGTTTACCGATTTGAGCATGGTGAGATGCATGCGCCGACAGTGGAATGAGGATGGCACCGTGCCGGCCTGGTATTCCCCCGAAATATTTGAAGGATTTATACAGGATGAATCGAATCAATTCGGCATCTTCAATTTGCACGGCACGCACTTCCTGCCCCATCTGGCGATCGGCGGCTGGTATGGCGATCACAGCATAGCGTCCGCGCCAAATGAGTATGCTAAACTTTTAATTTGCAATTTAATTACATGTTTATAATATAAATTAAGATTTCTACCTTAAGAGTTGGTCAATTGATAATTGCACTTTTAAAGCTGAATTAAGATGTCTTTTAAAGGCAATATTTTACATAGTATAAATATATTTGATGTTTATATAAGTTTATTTTTATTTGCGTTGTTTGCCAATATTTTATAAACTTGGTTAGTAAATATTAATTTTATTTAGTAGTTTTTAAATGTAAATTGTTAATTAAGTAATGCAAAATACTAAAACATTTTGATTGGTCATTTTATTAATTTATAATTAGTTAACTGCACTAATTATATATGTTTTTTAAAATTTTGAGTTGTTTTATTTACCAAGTTTGTCTTATCATGTGAATTATATAGAGATAATCTAACAATCGTTTACAAATCTATAACATATTACAAGTTATTATTACTCGCATGATTATTTATTGCATACAAGTTTTAACAAGCTAAATAACTAAACTAGAATTAGATTGATTTTCTTGCTCTATATTAATGTTTATAATATATTATACTAATAATGTTGAATAATTAAATTGAACAGCGTAACATTTCACTTGTGGCATGCTCGAAATGAGATATTCGTATTAAAGGCGGGACTACTGAATGGCGCGTTTCTAATACCCGAGGAGTATAACCAAGACATGAGTGCAAACCCCATAACCGGGGAAATGCAACTTGCCAATTTATACGACCGGGTGGACAGCTTTCCTAATTACAACGCTCTCGAGACCTTCCAGAAGACGTTCGGCGACTTCTGCTACGTTCCCGAAGAGCTGGTCGTAATCATAACGAAAGTTTTGCGCAACGAGACCTTCCCGGAGCCGACGGCCGCCGGCCGACTGCGCCGCGCATTACCGCCCCATTTGTTCAAAAAGTATTTCCCGCAGTACGCGGCCGGCAATCGCAGTCCGTTCGCGAATAATTTGCGCGAATTCGGCGCTCAGGACTGTAACCGTCAGTGCAAACCGCTGCCGGTCTGGCAGAAGTACGAGGAGACGCCGAGCGGGCGCCGGCAGAACGTGCGCTTCTACTACGGCCTCGGCCTCATCGTCCTGCCCACCATAAAGGCCGCGCAGCAGTACTTCTACGATATGACGCTCGACCTGAATAAGTACGGCTACTGTAGCCCGTATTTGCTGTAGTAGACATCGGATCGTGGCCGGGGAATTATACATGCCTAATTTAATTATTATTTATACAGAATTTAAAATTTTCAATAGTTATTAACAACAATAAAATTTTTAATATGCAATATTTTTAATTGCAAATATTTAATTCAATGTTTTAAATAAGTAAAATTAAAATATTAATCTATATAGTTATGTATAATTTGTTTTAATTTATTGCCAAATGGCTATTATACTGTATATAATGTGTGATGGTTAAATAAGACTTAACTTTTAATCTATTTAAGATCCAAATGTGATAAATGTGCAGATTTAGTTGTTTTGTTAAACACGCCTACTTTAATTTAGCTCAATTGGTTGATTTAATTGACAATGTATAATTTTTAAAATAATTTGTTAAATTAATTAATGTTATAAAGTTATAAAGTTATTAAATGTTTAATTATAAAATAGTGCATATTTTACAGACTAACGATTTACGATTGCTTGCTATAACAAACATGATGGTATAATAATTACAATGCTAGTCAACCCGATAATATTTAACGGTAGTTTATTGTTAATTTTTTAAAACAACATATTATTTACTTTTATATTTTAAAAATGTGATTTTTAATTTAACAGAAAATGTTTGTTTTATTAAATGATATATTTTTATACATATAAACTATTGCTTGGTAATAATTTATTATTAATAAAATAAACGGTCTTATTTCTCCTTTAGATAAGTGCACCATAGTATTATTTTATTTTTATATTGTGTCAAAATGCTGACTTTATATTTTTACATGATGATTTCAATAATATTCGACTGTTTCATAATGATTTGATTTAGTTTAACTTTAAAATATTAAATTTGTATGAGGATAGTGAAGCCCACTTAAGGGATAAGTTAGGGTTGTAAATTTCAGTGAAATTTATTTTTGAGTGAAAGTTTCAGTGAAAGTTTCACTGAAAGATTGAAACTTTCACTTTATATAATGATGTAATATTTTATTAAAATTTTGTAATATAAATTATATATAAATATTTTAATTTAGTCAACATTATATTCACATTTATTATAGATATTAGTTCTATTTAATTATAATTTGGGTAGATATTTGGAATTTTTTTAACTCAAAATAGCCCTTATGGATAAAAAAATTTGCCTTCATTCTAAGGCTAGGTTTGGCTTCAATGTAAGCATAGAAAACCTGTTATACGACTTTTAAAGTAGATATCAAGTAGAGTGTAAAATTTTATCTAATACAATGTACTTGATGTCTACTTTGGAAAGTAGTTTAACTGGTTTTTCATGTTCACACTAAAGCCCTAGAGTGAAG
>JAQIXC010001686.1:0-13588 GCA_034697605.1 Metabelba pulverosa
TAACGTTATATTCGTTAATCTCCACATAGATTGAATTTATTCTATGCAAAAAATTTAATCGCCGCGAAACTAGCCAGTGCAATTTTGAATTTTGATTATCAATTATTGTGTTAATTGATTTAAGCTTGATAATGAGATATTTGCATAATATATAGAAATAAATTACTTGATATAATAGAATACTCCAAATATAATACATCATTAATGAGAATTGTATTGTATTTGGAATTACAAAACATATTATTTCCAATGGATGTCTCAAAAGAATAGCCGGAAATATATTGATTAAGCTTGCTACAAATGTGATACCTATTTCGTTGTTGTATTTGATAATTGTAAACAAAATTCTCGTTTTTTTGACTAATTTGCGAATTTCATTCACATCCGTCAGACCTATATTATCGGTTGATCGCAATCCGGCCATCATATCAAAGACCGCAAGAAATGTCGGTTTTATGTCATTCCGAGAGTTATAGTAATACATAAGTTGTGAACCAATGCCTGCGATCGGCAATAGAATGTAAAATAAACTCATTTCGTAACGCATTCCGTAGTAATGAAAACAGTTTGACGTTATTATCAATAAATACGAGCTATTGTTGTCAGCGATTAAATCGATAATTGTTTTGATTAGTTGACTAAATATGACAATAAAGACAAGTTTCGGCGAATGTATCCAGCTTCTTCTTTCAATGTTGCATGTTTTTGCCATGCTTAGACCCACCCGAAACAAGTGGCTTTCGGCTGTTTTGATAATTAAACTTGCTGGTAAACGTTTGTTTAAATTACTCATGTTAGATTTTTAATAAAATTGTTATAAGTTTTATTATATATATAATTAAAATTATTTTTAAATAACTTTATTATTGTTGTAAAATAATCTTGTTATGTATAATTATAATTGCAAGCCACAATGAATCAATAAATTCCGTTATTATTGCATAAAATGTTTTATTAATTATCACTAACTTGTGATATTTTTAAAACAAAATTTATACTTGCTAATTCTGTTTTGTAATGCAAGTTATAGTTATACAGTGTACTAAATGATTTAAGCTAATGTATTCCACATGTTTTAATACAATTAGGTTTTGTAATAAAATTTTTTTAATTAAATATTTTATTTGTATTATTTGCTTAATTAGTAATATTTATTCGTATTATTTTGTTTTATAGATAAAATATTTACTTATTCTAATATAATGTAATATTCAATTTAATATAAAAACAATTAATTATCTATTAAATTTTATTTGATATAATTGGAGTTGACCAATATAAATATTTAATAATTATAACATAGTTATTTTAAATATAAGTTTTAAAACATTAAAAAGAGTAAATATTATATTAATATAACATGTTATATTCAAAATTTACATTTACTTCAATGACATAATTAGTAAAACGCAACTATTTTAAAATTTTATTAGATTATCATTTTAATGATTTATTTAACATGTTTACTTATTTTAGCAATTTATTTAAATAAATAAAATTATATCTAATTATTCCAGAAAGTCATTAACACAATTTAAATAATAATATAAATAAATATTATAAAATAAATTTTTGTATTGTTATATTATAATAAATTATACCTGTACTATTTATAATCTTGCTATTTATGATAGATTTGCCATTATTTTATACAATTATTCGATTTGCATTCTAAAAATGCAAAACTTTAGAATTTACGAGAAATATATTCCAAATCTCTGCAGATGTTAGCTATTCATCAATTCCGGACCTAATTCGCCGATCGATTAGAATTCAAAGCATTTTTATTTCAGGAATTAAATAATTTTAGTTATTTATATTATTATGTTATGTGAATTAAAATATCTAATAATTTTTATTGTTAAAATTAATTTATTTGACTTACAATTACTTACTGAATTAATAAACTTACAATTGGTATAGTGAAAACTGACTAATAATTAACAATGTACCACAAAATCTATTAAGCATCAATAGTATTTTAATAGGCACGCAATTTATTTAACAATAATAATTCGCTACCAAGTAATAATTCACACTGCCTCTCTATTAATCTCTTCAACTAAATCTCTTTAGTTATAAATGTTATTTAGTTTAGATTTAATATTGATTAAAATTTACAATGTATAAAATCTAATTTATTTAAACCAAAACCCAAATCAACACAAATTTATTAATTGATTAAATTGTTTATTACATTTATTTAAATATGTTATATGTTTTTACTTTAAAGCTGGAAATAATATGAGCAATTAATTAATCAAGCACAAAAAAGACAATTACAAAATATAATGCAATAAGAATCCAATATTGTATAGTATAATAAAAACAGACAAAAATGTACGATAGAATAAATAATTCTTATACAATCTAAGTAATAGCAATAATTATTATTTCTATATAAAGCAATAAATGCTAACTATAAAAACTGTTTATAACTGAGCATGCTATTTCGCTAAAGTTGTTTGAATAAGGATAACTGTATACGAAATGACAGCCGAAATAATCGCCACTATTGTCGACAAATGTATGTCGAAAAAGTTGGACGCGTTAAACGAAATGGTCTTGCTAGTTTCGGTAATTAGTAGCAACTCGGTTTTAATTGAAGCTCGAAAAGTGCGGTTATTACGGCCAAAGACGGCACTCGGGCTGCGCAGTAGGTCGTCACTCACGCGGCGCTCAACAAACTGTACAAATTCTTTAACAGTATTATGCAATACATCGCACGAATAGCACAAACACACGATTATGAGTAGATGTGAGGACATGATTACCGAATGATTAATTAACACTCGTATTGATATAAATTTAAACTTGATAACTATGCGACAGATATCGGTGATTATAATCAGCGATGAGTTAATCGTAATAATCAATAGTATCGGTGATAGCGATTTGTTCAGTGCATTAATGTTTGTTTTCAACCGTATGAGTGTTGTGTAGTACTCAACTAGCATGCTAGAATTATACTTTCGCTTCAAATGCTCGATCTGATAGGCAATTGTTTTGCTCTTATAGTAGATAACGGCGATCACCGACGACGGCACCAGTACCTCAAACGGTGCAATAATACAGATGACTGCGTACGTAACGTACGGGTGTGGCTTGCTCATTGTGGCGAAAAATATAGCTGTGTAAAATACTGTGGCCAGTATTTGCATTAATACAACATAATAGCCGACATTCCGCTCATTGGTCGGACATTCGGCGACAATCTTCGTCCGAATCGCTCGCAACATGTGTTTGCCTTTCAATAGGTTTATGACGTAAATACAGCACAACTGCAAGTATTGGCTGTACACTGATATTTTCACCAATATTAGTATCAAGCTGAATTCGATGTTTTTATAAATATTATCAAACACGACAAATGAATAATTCAGCAACCAAATAATTATCAACACAAGTATTATTGGCATAATTATATTCCAAATTATAGCCAGATATTTTAAATATTTATTACCAAGCTCATAACCGCCGTACGAAAGACCACACATTCGATGCATAAGCAAGATTAATTTTAAATTGTTCATTTTAATATTCATATTGATTACTTGTGATATGCTGGGTATAAATAGGTAATACTACTCTGTATATATTATTGAACGCCTTAATATTCCAATATTATATATTAAACTTGCTGATTTTATATTTAATATGCTTCAACTGAAAAAAATGCAAAATATTCAGTTATACTACTAAATAAGTTATATCACATTTAATTAGATCATGATATTTATGACATCAATTTGTTATGAGTGCCAGTAATATAACTTTATTACGTTCAAACAATTGTTTTGGTAAATAAAAACAAATTATTTGTAAACAATAGACTCATAAAGTATAATGAACAATTTTCTATATCATAATAACATTTACACAATTTACTTCAATATATTTGGTATAATTTAATAAATTGCTAATCAAAATTTATGTTTAATGTAAATACACTTTATAAGAACTTTATAATAAATGCTTATTAAAGCATAATAATAATAGTCTATTTGATTAAATAAATAGTTATTATAACTTATTTGTTGATTTTACATGTAAATAACTTAAATATTTTCAACATAATTAGTTCTTATTTATTTTGTTATTATTATAAATATATGTCTATTATCTTAGAATTGTGATGTTATTAGTTTAACGCTCAAAGTTAGCACGATATCATTTGATAACATTTTTATTGCATATTCAATTTATATAATTTATTAAAATTTGCCAAAATGTATAGCAATCAGTAATTATGATTAAATCTATTATTTTTATGGATTTTACTAACATTTAATGAAAAATATTTGAATAAATTTATAACATAAATATAATCTATACTAAAATCCAATTAATATTTTAATAAAGATATGATAAAACTTTATAAAACTTTCTAAGTGTAATTAAAGTAAAATAATAATTATTTGCTTAATATAAGAATGAATTTTTAGAGATTAAAGATTAATCACAATTAATTTATAAAATTTTCATTTTAAATTTATTTTAATCTTATTAAAACCAAACAAATTTTCGAAATAAATAACAACATTATTGTTATTAAATTAACACACATATTAAATAAAATTATCATTGTTAGAGCATTCGTTTTATAATGATAAGTAATAGAATAACGATATTAATTGGAATAAAATTTATTTAAAATTAAATCAGTTTTAAATCACTTAATATTTTCGTCAGTTATGTCTGTTTTCGGCGATAGAGTTGACGATCTCTTAGCGATTCAATTGTTATCTCATTTGTCAATCGAAGATCAGACGCGACTCGAAGTGGTGTCGAAACGGTTCCGAAAGTGGCTTCACATCAATCGAACCGATTTAGTACTAAAACCTTTCGCAACAAAACTGGGTTTGCGTTCAAAAAACGTTGATTTCTCAGCACTCGAGTCCGTACTAACAAAGTGTCCAAAACTCGCGTCAATTCAGACATCGTTTGCGAAGAAACAAAACGTTTCGAAAAATACTCGGATTTACAAATCGATTATCAAATGTTGTGATAACATCGCAAATGTCTGTTTCACCGAAGCGAGTGTCGATACTGTGAACGCATTTTTTGCCAAATATGCGAAACAATTGCAATCAATTGATTTGATGTCATTGAAGACATGCGAAGAACTCGAGTCGTGTTTTGTCGACAATTTGCAGAAATGCGAGAATTTGCGAGAATTGAAAATACCGTTCAATTACGCAAACCATATGATTGGTATCTTTGGATTAAGTAATACACTGAAGCATTTGAAAAAGGTTTACATCGAGTTTGAAGACTACAACAAAATCCAGTATTTTCTGTCGAGTTATCGAAATGAGTTGACGAGTGTTTATCTCGACATTCGCTGCGATTGGCCTCAGAATCCAATACCAGAACTGACGAAACGTTTGGCTCAAATGAATGGATTGAAAGCATTAGAGATATACTATTGGCGTTCTTGCGATCAATTCGTCGACGCATTCAATATGATTGCTAACAACTGCACAAAATTAACGCATTTATCGTTCAATGTCTTCATAACCGCCGGACAAACGCCTCTATTATTTCAGACAATGAATCGCTTCGAAGGACTCACTCGACTCGATGTCGCGATTTTGTCCAATAAATGCGAATTAAGTGAACCGTTGATTGGTTTACGACATATAAGCCATTTGTCGATCACTCACTCGAACCTAACGCTAAACGACTCGTTCTTTACGGCAATCGACGAACGAATGCCGAGACTTAGGGTTCTGAAGCTTCGGATTAAAGACAAAGAATTGAGTGAATATGCGGTCAATTCATTGACAAAACTGCCGAAACTAACAAATACTATTGTAATAACATAAAATTTTTGAATATATCAATTTTGGTTTATAAATGTTTTATCTTTTGTTTTGCAAATTGATAAAAATATATCTGTTTTTAAATGAAACCTGAAAATATGAAATTCATAAACTTAATATGATAAATGTTAATATATTATTATTATATTAAATGTTAATATATATAATTATTAGTTGTAAATTTTTAAAATTTGCTTTATTAAATAATTAAGCAAAAGTTTAAAATACTATATAGCTAATTAAAAAATTAGCATTAAGTTTTAAAAAATAATTAGCTTATTTAGAATTATTTTCATTTATATCGTATTGTTATAAATATTTCTAAATTGTTAAACAGTTATAACGTTTAAATTTAAAGAATAAAATAAATATTATAGATTTTTATATGTTTAATAACTAATGCAAAATATAATCCTAATTATTTATTTTTAATTTAGTCTTGATAAAAATAAACAGTTTCCTTTAAATAATAAATTTAAAAATTAAAATATCAACTTTAATTTATATTTAAGCTTAGATAATATAATAAATGAAACACACCATTGTTGCCTCGTGCTAAAAATAATCCAGTAACGAAAATAAAAGTAAAATTGTTTCAAATCAAAGTGTTAAATCAATTAATATTGTCGTCAGTTATGCCTACTTTCGGCGATAGAGTCAGCGATCGCTTAGCGATTCAATTGTTATCTCATCTGTCGGTCGAAGACGAGACGCGACTCGAAGTGGTGTCGAAACGGTTCCGAAAGTGGCTTCACATCAATCGAACCGATTTAGTGCTAAAACCTTTCGCAACAAAACTGGGTTTGCGTTCAAAAAACGCCGATTTATCAGCACTCGAGTCCGTACTAACAAAGTGTCCAAAACTCGCGTCAATTCAGACATCGTTTGCGAAAAAACAAAGCGTTTCGAAAAATACTCGGATTTACAAATCGATTATCAAATGTTGTGATAACATCGCAAATGTCTGTTTCACAGAAGCGAGTGTCGAGACTGTGAACGCATTTTTCGCCAAATATGCCAAACAATTGCAATCAATTGATTTGATGTCATTGAAGACATGCGAAGAACTCGAGTCGTGTTTTGTCGACAATTTGCAGAATTGCGAGAATTTGCGAGAATTGAAAATACCGTCGAATTACGCGAACCATATGATCGCGATCTTCGGGTTCGGTAATGCACTCAAACACTTGGAGAGGGTTTGCGTCGAATTTGAAAACTACAACAAAATCAAGTATTTTCTGTCGAGTTATCGAAACCAATTGATTAGCGTTCGGCTCAACATTCGCAGCCATTATCCGCAGAAACCGATACCAAAACTGTTGACCCATTTGTCGCAATTGAATCGATTGAAAGCACTTACGTTAGACGACAAGAGTCTCTGCGACCACTTCGCCGACGCATTCAAACCAATCGCCGAGAAGTGCGTAGATTTGAGACGACTATCGCTCGACATATATCTAATCGGATCTCAAAATTCGGATCAATTGATTCAATCGATCGATCGCTTCAAACGACTCACTCGACTCGATGTTCAGCTTCTGATGCGCGAAGACTACGAATTGGGTGAACCGTTCGTTGGTTTACGAGAGTTAACCCATTTCTCACTCTTCGCAAGAGAACTGCTGTTAAACGACTCGTTCTTTACGGCAATCGACGAACGAATGCCGAGACTACGGGTTCTGTGGCTTTGGGTTCGAAACAAACAATTGAGTGAATGTGCGGCCAATTCATTGGCAAAGATTCCGAAACTCGAGCTGACATTAATGCAAATGTAGAATTTTGCCATGTTGGATTTGTTTGGCAAATTGTTTATCGATTTAGTTTAAAGAAATACATTTATTGTTGTTTAAATAAAGCTAAAAGTAGCAAACTCTGTTGAAAATGAGAAACAAAATTACTTTTACAGCCTTTTGTTTTATATACTTTTACAAAATTACATGTTATTTAAGAAAAATACACATGGCAACACAAGCGATAGAATTGAATTTTGTAATCAATACTCGATTTCAATGATAAGTAAAACGATTATTAAATTATTAAATAATTCTGAGAAACATTAAGAATAGGAAGTATTTATGATTTAAATTTGTTTTAATACAATATTTTATTTTTGTGTAGATTTTGTATTTAATATTACACTTATTGTTTAGGAAATATAACACTGTTTATTTAGATATTTCATTGACGAATGAATAATTACTTATATACTTAAATATACTGTATATTTATATGAGTAGAAAAATGTGTTAAATGGAATAAAATGAGAAATCAATTGATCCCGAGATACTTGTGCAACGAAATGACGAGAAGCAGACAATTGACGATAAGAGTGGCGAATGTGGCGCCGATTGCCATAAGAATGAGTTCTTCGACTCTAAGCCGTAATCGAAACCAAAGCCAATAAATCCAATCCTCGTCTCGAACTCGCAATACAGCGGCAGAACAGCGGAAGAGCGTATGTAAGGGCTTCTCATTGCAGTGCTAAATAATTTAGTGAAAACATTCTTAACATCATGATTAATTTAATAACTTATCAAGATTATTTACCTCTCCCATAGGTGACTGCATTACACAGTAAGTATTATCGGACTTATACTCAAAAATCGCCACATATTTACGTCCGGATGTAATCGGAAACAACGACTTTAACTGATTTGTACTATACTTTGTGTTGACTGTAATTTTATGACTAAGTTGATCTAAAATATGTATTATATTTAGTTATTTGCACATGCTAGAAATAAGCATTGTAATGGCATTACGCGGATAGTCGGTGTTTGCGAAATAGTAGCCAATTTTCTTCGCCAATAACCAGAAGCCGGTCGTCGACATCAGTACGAGACTCGAGTTGCGAAAAGTGGCCGTATATTGGAGTAGACTCCACAGCTCCGACGGCCAGTTATCTATCGAACCGTTTCCGACGTATCGCTTGTCTTCGTATTCATAGTATTTGCCTTTCTTTATGAATATCGAGTGACCGGAGAGTGGGTTCAGAGTCGCCGATACGGGAACAGCGAATCCGAACTCGAAATCGTTGAGTCGTTTCTCCGTCCAGTCGTCGGCTATACTGTTTGGCGTCGAGTTCTCCGCTTTGAGTGTATTGTCCATTTCGTCGTACTCGAGTAGCCAGTAGCTTTTTTCGTGAAACATATAAATTGTGCCGTTCTTTGTCTCGATTATTGCGTTCGGATTGTCTCTCAAACAAAACGAGTTTATCTAAAAAAACAATTTTTTTGAAAATATTTCTAATTATTCGCAACACTTCTTAATACCTGTTCCGGAATATCACTTTCATTAAACCAATAGTTACAGTGCACTATATTTATTGAATTTAAAATGCTTAATGCAATCAAAATATTTATAAACAAAAACATATTTAGTGATAATTAAATCGTACAGTAATTTTAAAATCAATGTAATAATAATGAATAAGTTTATTTGCCAATATATATATTTTTATAACAAATAACAATGTTAAAACTTGCTGTCTACTCGTGATATTTAAACGATTAAATTTTAAATAAGAAATAGGTTTAAATCTTAGAAAATCTTAACCAAATTAAGCTCGTGCTAATTATACGTTGTTGCAATTACGGTGTATTGAGAACAAAAGTTTAATCATCCTACTTATTAATTAAAAAATATTTTGCATTTTGTATTGGTTAAATTTAAAAATTATAATTTCTATGTATTACAAAATTATTATAGCAAAATATTTATTTATTAAATATTTTCATATATTTTGTATTACAGAAATGCAGTTTAAAATGTTGAGCATGTTAGCCAACAACATTCGAATAATCTTCAGAAATAATAAAATCTATACAATGTTAAGAAATAAAAGCATATTAATTAAATAAAACTATTGTATAGAATTGTAATTAGATTTAAATATTGTAAAACAGGCTAAATTGCAATATAGTATTAGAATAACACATAAAATATTAATTGTCAAAAGAAAATTATTTTATTTAAATACTGTATAATTGTTTGCACGTATTATCAATCAAATATATCATTCAAATAGTGTATTAGTATAACGAAATAAAATTACATTTAATAAGAAATAAAGTCAAAGTAATAACAAATATTTGAATTTGTTTTAAATCAAATTCGTTTATTCAGAGAGCCGTCAGTTATGTCTACTTTCGGCGATAGAGTCAGCGATCGCTTAGCGATTCAATTGTTGTCTCATCTGTCGGTCGAAGACGAGACGCGACTCGAAGTGGTGTCGAAACGGTTCCGAAAGTGGCTTCACATCAATCGAACCGATTTAGTGCTAAAACCTTTCGCAACAAAACTGGGTTTGCGTTCAAAAAACGCCGATTTATCAGCACTCGAGTCCGTACTAACAAAGTGTCCAAAACTCGCATCAATTCAGACATCGTTTGCGAAGAAACAAAACGTTTCGAAAAATACTCGGATTTACAAATCGATTATCAAATGTTGTGATAACATCGCAAATGTCTGTTTCACCGAAGCGAGTGTCGATACTGTGAACGCATTTTTTGCCAAATATGCGAAACAATTGCAATCAATTGATTTGATGTCATTGAAGACATGCGAAGAACTCGAGTCGTGTTTTGTCGACAATTTGCAGAAATGCGAGAATTTGCGAGAATTGAAGATTCCGTTGAATTACTCAAACCATATGATCGCGATCTTCGGGTTCGGTAATGCACTCAAACACTTGGAGAGGGTTTACATCGAATTTGAAAACTACGTCAAAATCAAGTATTTTCTGTCGAGTTATCGAAACCAATTGACAGCCGTTTGTCTCGACGTTTGCTGTCTTTGGCCGAGGAATCCAATTCCGGATCTGATGAGCCGTTTGTCGCAATTGAATCGATTAAAGGCTTTGAAACTAAACTATGGCCACAATTGCGAGCAATTTATTGATGCTTTTAAAGCAATTCCCGAGAAGTGCACAGATTTAGGCCATTTATCTCTTCACGTCTCCATACCGGCCGCACAAACCGCGCCGTTGTTTCAGTCCATCGCTCGATGCAAACGACTCACTCGACTCGACATTAAGCTGACGACCGATAACTGCGAATTGAATGAACCGATTATCGGTTTGAAAGACTTAACCCATTTGTCGATTGCAGTGCCGAACCTAACGCTAAACGACTCGTTCTTCGCGGCGATTGACGAACGAATGCCGAGACTACGGCTTCTGAAGCTTAGGACTAACAACAAAGCGTTGACTATTCCTGCGTTGCAGTCATTGGCGAAACTCCCGAAACTCATACATACTGTGTAAAGACAAGATTTTACCATGTTTCAATTTCGGTTTTGAATTGCTTGATGTTTTAGACATATTAAAAAATGCTTGTTTTTAGTTAACATTAAAAGTAGAAAATAGTCATTCGAATAAGCTTTGAAAAATAAAACTGATCGAATAATTATTATTGTTAAATTAAACAATTTTTATAGTTATAATTAAATACACTTATTAAATAATTACAATCTATTTACTCTTTACATTGAACGATTAATTAACACATAAACAGAGAGTTTTTCTCGGCCGTTTTCAATTTTTAAGCTTGCTAATAGTTTTATTTTTTTTTGTATCAGAGTAGTTTTAAATTTTATTTTAAAATAATATTGAATCTTCATATTTAATATAGAGTGTATAAAATATTAAATCAAACAATTTATCATTGCCAATATATTATCTGGCGTTTAGCTTTGCTAAAAATTATACTGTTAATATAAAATATCTTTTGAAAAATTAAAATACAGTGGCATTGATTAATAATTGAAAATTATTCAGTTTAATTTTAAATATTACTCAGTTACTAAAAATGATAAAATTAAAACTTTACTCAGATATAAAAAAAATAAAACTATTAGCAAGCTTATAAATTGAAAACGGTCGAGAAAAAACTCTCTGATTAGTTTTAAGAATATGTACAAGTTAAAGTTAATATAGACATTAAGTTAAAATACAGTATATTTTTAATTTGTTATTTTTAAGCATGCTATTTTGACAAAGTGGTTTGAATGAGAATAACTGTATAAGAAATGACTGCCGAAATAATCGCCACAATAGTAGACAAATGGATGTCGAAAAAGTTGGATGCGTTAAACGAAATGGTCTTGCTAATTTCAGTAATCAATTGCAAATCAATTTTAATGGACGCGCGAACAGCGCCGTCAATGTGGCCGTTGACGACACTCGGGCCGCACAGTATGTCGTCACTCACGCGGCGCTCAACAAACTGTACAAATGCTTTGATTGAATGGTGGAGTATATCGCACGAGTAGCACAAAAACATGATTATAAGTAAATGAGCGAATGACTCGAGCGAGTGGTTAATTAATACACGCATTGATATTAATTTAAACTTGATAACTGCGCGACAGATATCGGTGATTATAATTAGCGATGAGTTAATCGTAATGATTAGTAAAAGCGGTGACAGAGAAATGTTCAGTGCATTAATGTTTGTTTTCAGACGTATAAGTGCCGCGTAATATTCAACTAGCATGCTGGAATTGTACCTTTGCTTCAAGTGCTCGATCTGATAGGCGATTGTTTTGCTCTTATAGTAAATTACGGCGATTACAGCCGACGGCACCAGTATGTCGAACGGCGCGACAATGATTACAATAGCGTAGGTGAAAAACGCTTGTGGCTTGCTCATTGTAACGAAAAATATTGCTGTGTACAATATTGTTGCCAATACTTGCATTAATACGATATTATAACCGATGTTCCGGTCATTGGTCGGACATTCGGCGACAATCTTCGTCCGAATCGCTCGCAATATGTGTTTGCCTTTCCATAGGTTTATGACGTAAATGCAGTACAACTGCAAGTACTGGCTATAGACTGATATTTTCAACAAAATTATTATCAAGTTGAATTTTGCGTCTTCGTAAGTGTTCTCAAACAGGAAAAATGAATAGTTCATCAGCCAGATAATTGTTAGCATATGTATTATTGGCATGATTATATTCCATATAATGCAAATGTATTTTATTAATTTGCTGTTTAATCCGTAACCGCTGTATGAGAGTCCGCATAGACGGTGCAATAACAAGATTAATTTTAAACTAGTTATTTCTGAATTCATCATTATTATTTTTACAGAAGAAATTTAAATAACATTAAGCACTAGTTAAAATTATTCTGATATTATACTATGCAATAATTGTTTGATTCATAGATAATCTAGTCAATACAGAGATGTACTGTGCAGAATAAACTAGTTAAGATATGCACAGTTGCAATTTTGCAAACGTAGTTAGGTGTTGACTTTTTTCGCCAGTTTTTTCGCAGTAAATCTAATTATCATTTCTATATTTAGTTCAAACAATTACTTAGGAAAACAAATACTATTTACTGCTAAACAGACGCAACATAAGTCACATTTTTACATTATATTAATATTTAGATTAAATTCATGCGTAGTACTTTATATTGCATAATGCTTAATCAAACAATAATTTATAATTATTTATGCATTTAATAAAATAAGATTAGTTGAACTGTTTAATTTAGCCAGAATAATACGTTTAATGGTATGATTTTTATTTTTAAGACCAATAGTTTATATAGAGTAGACTTGCTTGATCTAACTTGTCGGAGTACCTAAGTTTGGGTTGTTATTCGCCGATTATCATGTAATTAAATTAAACATTGGTAATAATAAAATAGATCTTGATCGAAATTAGCTGCGAATGAGTGCATATATGGTCACAATTAGCGGTTTAATTACAACTCGCCGGCAGTTTTAACTGTATGATTACTATAG